>WNWK01029791.1:0-24070 GCA_009830355.1 Cherax destructor
CAGCGGTGGGTGAGTTGCTAGGTGCTGGATGTAGAATGAGCTAGCCTGGGCTCTAACACTTTTACTCCACCTCAACGGTTCGAAGAGTAATTAGGGAGAGTTTAGCTGTGAAGGCAGGAACACTCATTCCATCGTAATATAATAACCACTACCAGCACACTGGTGCCTTCTGCCTACCCACCTTTCTCAGCCAGCCACATTAGGCTTACGTTGGTACTGGTCACACACTCCTGGTTCAGCGAAATCCGCCTTTACTGCATGCCCCTTATACCATAGTGTGCTAATTTTGTGAGCAGTAAATCATGGTCGACTGTATCAAAAGCTTTGCGTAGGTCTATGAAAGATTCCCAGTGGGACTTCTTTCTTCTCAAGTGCTGTATATTAACGCTAACATGTGCATAAGAGCATCGTTTGTGCTCTTGTTTGTCCTGAATCCAAATTGACAGGGGTTGAGTACATTGTGTGAGACGAGGTAGGAATAGATCTGTCTATGAATTAATTTTTCGAAGATTTTAGAAAGCAATAGTAAATTAGAAATTGGTCTATAATTATTCAGGTCTGTTTGATCACCTCCTTTGTGGATCGGGGTGACCCTAGCTATTTTGAGAATTGCTGGGAAGGTAGAGGTTTCAATGGATTTATTGAATAATGCTGCTATAATTGGTGACAGTACCTGTGAAGCTTTTTCGTACATAAAAAGTGGTAAGCTGTTTATGTTTCCTGCCTTGTTTTTAAGGGTGTTGATTATGAGCGAAACTTCTATTGGGTTGGTAGGAGCTAGGAATAGCGTATCAGGGTAGGTGTTGGTGGGGTAGTCTGTTGAACTTTACCATTTTTTTTATATTTCAGGAAGTAAGATTTGATGTATCTGCGTCTTCATGTACCGATAAGAATATTTTGAGAGCCCTTCAGTCAGACAGGAACGTCATGAAGCAAGAGAGTCAAGCCTGGACTGCTGTTTACTCTAGTAACAAGAAATACCTGTAAGTTTAAGTCCATAGATTTGCATTTTCCACAGTGATGTGTAGTGTAAATGTTTAAATATTGGTAGCATTACCGACAATATGGTAAGTAAAAGGACACAAATGCAACTAATGTGACATTTTATTGTGGCAACGTTTCGCTCTCCAGGAGCTTTTTCAAGCCGTTACAAACAATACATGGACACCGAGGGTATATATATACTCAGAGTGAGGTGTAATACTAGTGGTGGTAGAAGTAGTAGTGATATAAGTTGTAGTAGTAGTAGTAATACAATAAGGTAGAACAAACAACTTGCACATGAGTAAAATGTGATAAAAGCAATTACTACTTGGGTAGCACAAAAATATAGGTTAGACAAATATTTCTGTTGGAGGTTGGATTAGAGAAGACCTGTATCAGTGTTGCACCAGTGACTACAACACCAGTGACTACAACACCATTGACTACAACACCATTGACTACAACACCAGTGACTACAACACCATTGACTACAACACCATAGACTACAACACCATTGACTACAACACCATAGACTACAACACCATAGACTACAACACCATTGACTACAACACCAGTGACTACAACACCAGTGACTACAACACCAGTGACTACAACACCAGTGACTACAACACCAGTGACTACAACACCAGTGACTACAACACCAGTGACTACAACACCAGTGACTACAACACCAGTGACTACAACACCAGTGACTACAACACCAGTGACTACAACACCAGTGACTACAACACCAGTGACTACAACACAGTGACTACAACACCAGTGACTACAACACCAATGACTACAACACCAGTGACTACAACACCAGTGACTACAACACCAGTGACTACAACACCAGTGACTACAACACCAGTGACTACAACACCAGTGACTACAACACCAAAATGATGGACCTTTTGAATGACCAGTCCACATACGAACCCATCAACACACAACAGTGGGAGACACTCACCAAAGATTTCCTATACAAAACCATACAAATACTGAAACGCACTAGTGAAGGTAAGAACCCTAAACCAGCACACATGTATGGTTTACCCAAGACCCATAAACTTAATATTCCTCTCAGACCAATCACATCAGGTATAGGCAGTGCACCAAACATTTTTCCTGCCTTTTGGGAACCATCAGCCCCGCTCATCTTAAGCATTCAGGCGACCTTCTCAACCGCATCCGAAACCTCTCCATCCGTAACAAAAAACTAAACAGTTTGGACGTGACTTCCCTCTTCACTAAAGTACCTACCACACAAGCCATCGAGGTTCTACGACGTAAAGTCAGTCAGGACCTTAACCTTCCTCTACCTCCCGGAGATTTTCTTGACCTTATTGAACTCTGTGTTAATTTCAACTGTGTTTCTTTCAATAACAGGCTCTACAAACAAACATACGGCATGGGAATGGGGTCCCCCATCAGTGCCGTCTTAGCCAACTTGTACATGGAACACTTAGAGGCTGAACACTTAGCCAAAATCATCCCTTCAAGAGTCACTTGGTTACGTTACGTGGACGACGTCCTCGCAATAACTCCCAAACGTTTTGATGTATTAATATTGGTAGAATTACTGACAATATGTTAAGTAAAAGGACACAAATGCAACTAATGTGACATTTTATTGTGGCAACGTTTCGCTCTCCAGGAGCTTTGTCAAGCCGTTGCAAACTATACATGGACACAGAGGGTATATATATACATACTCAGAGTGAGGTGAAATACTAGTGGTGGTGGTAGTAGTAGAGACATAAGTTATAGTAGTAGTAGTAATACAATACAGTAGAATAATCAACTTGAACATGAGGAAAAGGTAAAAGCAATTACTTGGGTAGCACAAAAATATAGGTTAGACAAATATTTCTGTTGGAGGTTGAAATTAATGATGGAGAAACAGGTGTAGACAAGGACACACAAAAAACAGTGTTACAACTTCGAAATACCACGGTAGATAGTAAACAAGGGGATGCCCAGGGAAATATTGAAGATAAATTACCGGAAACTGATGAAGACTCCATTGTTAGCACTAGTGCTGAAGACAGAAACGAGACAGGAACACACCCACCAATAGGGAAAAAATGTGGAACACAGTCACAAAAAACCAGGGCAAACGGAAACCAGGCCTATATGAATATTATGCACTTGGTATCTGCAGGCATGGAAAATCTGGGAAATCAGATGGGACATGCAATTATGATCACCCCAGAAAATGCCGTTCCCATATGAAAACAGGCAAATGCAACCTCCCGTCCTGTAAGTTTTTCCACCCTGAAATGTGCCACACATCAATTCAGGAAAGACAGTGCTATAACTTATATTGCCAGGCATACCACCTAAAGGGTACGAGGCGACACAGAACATCCAGACCATGGCAAAATCTGGTTAGCCACAGCCACTCCGGAGAGAGAGGTTTTTTAGCGCCAGGAAGGAAAAAAAGCTGGCAGGAAATGACAGAAATTGTACACCAACTGCAATCATTTCTGGAGTGGAATCACAGTCAATGGCCTCCACTCCAATACAACAGATATTAGTGCCAGGAAAAAAAGAATCCCCCCCATACCACCAATCCAACTACATTCATCTTTGCTAATATACAGGGTCTATAGCCAGCAACAAACAACAAGGTACCTTACATTCGTGGACTGCTTACAGAGTCAAATGCTATGTTTGCGGCTTTCACAGAGACCCACATAAGAGATCACTTGGACAATGAAATATGGATCCCGGGCTACAACCTATACAGGTGTGACAGAGTGAACAGGCAAAAAGGGGGGGTTGGCCTGTATATCACAGAGTCACTTATATGTTCAGAACTACTAAATGCCTCAAATGATGTAGTTGAAGTATTAGCAATAAAGGTCGAGAATCAAAACCTGGTCATCGTGGTTGTCTACAAGCCCCCAGATGCAACGTCCCAACAATTCCAGGAACAGCTTCTGAAAATTGACCACTGTCTGGAAAATCTTCCAGCTCCTGCCCCCAACATCTTGCTACTGGGGATTTCAACCTCAGGCACCTAAAATGGATGAACATTGCAAACAATGTGGTAGCAGAGATAACACCAGGAGGCAGCTCAGATGAAAATCACACATGCATGAACTTTTAAATCTCTGCACCAAGTTCACCTTAAACCAGCATAATAGTAGAGCCCACAAGATTAGAAATACGCTGGACCTCATCTTCACCAACAATGATGATCTGATACGAAATGTCATCATATCAAAAACAATATACTCAGATCACAACATAATAGAGGTCCAGACATGCATACGGGGAGCCCCATATCAACAAAATGTGATCAGCCGCGAGGTAGCTTTCTCCAAATTCAAATTCAATAACAAAAACATAAGGTGGGACCAAGTAAACCAAGTTCTAAATGAAATAAACTGGGAAGATAGCCTAAGCATCACGGATCCCAACCTATGTCTAGAAGGCGAAGGCAAAGAATAATGGAGCGGCTACAGGAGGCCAATATATCTGAAATACGAAGGGAAACACTTGTCAGAGAAATAGCAAACATCGAATTAAAACTAAAGGAATCTTACAGGAATCAAGAAACGCGTGAAGAACAAAAAGCCATAAATGAAATTGAAAGAAACCCAAAGTATTTCTTTTCTTATGCATGTGGTTGGTCGGGGTAGTGATTCATATCCTCTCGCTATCATCCCATTATTACAGTTTATATGTATAACTTTACACACTATGTATATCCTGGCTTAATGTCCCACTAGTTTATACACATTCACCGTCTCGATACTTGTATTTCGAGTCGATGAACGGAGATAGAGTTAGTTCATCCTCTCCATATCCAATATGGCGGTCTGGGTATGTCTTCCTACGCCAGACGCACCCAGTACACTCACTTCCAATTATTTACATCTCTGCTTCACTAGATTCACCATTTCACAATATTCATTGAGCATATTTCTATCTCTTCTATTACGAAAACCACCCAGAATCAGGGTTTACGACTGCGTCCCGTCGTATGGTCGCGTCACTGGAGTTCGAATTAAGCTTACACCGGCGCCCCTCACCAATCCCATTCACTATTTGACCAATTATTACCCTATTACTGGGCTTCCCGGTCCGATTGTCCTACTTTATATGCGTCGCACACTTTGATATCATTCCATATTACGAAGTGAAGTAATTAAGTCCGGTCTGGCTGACGTAATCGCCAAACTCCCGAAGCCATCGCCTGATATCTCACGTGTAGGCCTATTCACCTGCGACTGCCTCCCCTCTCTCTCTCTTTGCCCAGCCTACTTGAGCCGCATCCTGCCCCGCCTATACGATGGTTCTGTATTCATACCCACATAAGAGTTAAGCCACCAGCAGCACATTAAAGATATCTGTTCATATTGGAAAGTTTATCAATTACAACTTTCGGAAAATACCAATATTTTCCTATAGGGTTAAGGTTATCATTACTAGCAACTAGACCGTCATTATCACCTTGACTTATCTTTCTGTTTTGCACCTGTACCATAGATTGAGGTCCTGGATTAGTATGAATATCGCCACTTAATAGCGCCACTATAAAAGCTGTGCGCCATTGTTTTGTTTTGGAGATGTGGGGTTGCCAAACCTTGCGGCGATAGTGGCACTTACGTTTCTGGTATGATGGCCACTGTTGGGCTTTCACTTTCCAGGGAGCTATCACCTCATTCACCTTTTCCAGACCCCATGACTGATTTCCTTCTTCATAGAAATGCACAATAATGATAAATATCATTATGGCAGCCTGAACCCCTCTGATGCCAGCCATAGTTACTCTTCACTTTTTATCATTTCACAACAAAAATTTTTTATATTTTCTTTACTTTTTATTAAAAAGAAACCACTGATCCTATCAGACACCTAGCAA
Organism: Cherax destructor; assembly: GCA_009830355.1. Classification (NCBI taxonomy): domain Eukaryota; kingdom Metazoa; phylum Arthropoda; class Malacostraca; order Decapoda; family Parastacidae; genus Cherax; species Cherax destructor. The sequence continues at coordinate 5,864 of WNWK01029791.1, forward strand.
TGTCTAGTATCTACTCTAGAAATCACCACTGGCTATAGTATATTTTCTGTTATCACATACCCGGATTACCCCTCACTTGTCCCCTTACTTCGTAAACTCCCATCACTCCTCACTTCATAGTCCGGCTTCCCTATCACACTTCTAACTCATTTCCATCCTGGCAGTGTAAAAAGAAGTTTTTCAAAGGCGATGTCCGCACACAGCCCCATCAGTCCCATATAGCGGGGCTCGTCGTTGTTGACTGGTCCTCGTAGATTGATGTGTCAGCCATTTTTAAAAGCAGTGAGGGTAAAAAACGGCCACTGCCCCTGACAGATTCCTTGGAGTTTTGTCGTTAGATTTGGCGTTTTCTCCTATGTTTCCCTCCTAATGTACACTGGTCATTAATATGGAAGTCAGCTATTAAAAATACCCATGGTTAGTTCACTATTCACTTCTCTCCCACATTTAGCACTGAGGGAGAACCGCTGGTATAGTCTGACAGTTTCCTGGAGTTTGTTTTGTAGATTTATCGGTTTCTCCTGTGTTTCCCACCCATTAACACTGTGCAGTTGATATGATGGTCAGGTACTGTCAGTATAATTAATTTCGCTTCTTAGTTGTACGTCTGGCAGTAGCTGGTGACCTCAAACACTGAGGTTCGTATCTCCGGAACAGCTGGGTCAGGTAGAGAATGCTGGGTCAGGTAGAGAATGCTGGGTCAGGTAGAGAATGCTGGGTCAGGTGGAGAATGCTGGGTTAGGTGGAGAATGCTGGGTCAGATGGAGAATGCTGGGTCAGGTGGAGAATGCTGGGTCAGGTGGAGAATGCTGGGTCAGGTGGAGAATGCTGGGTCAGGTGGAGAATGCTGGGTCAGGTGGAGAATGCTGGGTCAGGTGGAGAATGCTGGGTCAGATGGAGAATGCTTGGTCAGGTGGAGAATGCTGGGTCAGGTGGAAAATGCTGGGTCAGGTGGAGAATGCTGGGTCAGGTGGAGAATGCTGGGTCAGATGGAGAATGCTGGGTCAGGTGGAGAATGCTGGGTCAGGTGGAGAATGTTGGGTCAGGTGGAGAATGCTGAGTCAGGTGGAGAATGCTGGGTCAGGTGGAGAATGTTGGGTCAGGTGGAGAATGCTGGGTCAGGTGGAGAATGCTGGGTCAGGAGGAGAATGCTGGGTCAGGTGGAGAATGTTGGGTCAGGTGGAGAATGCTGGGTCAGGTGGAGAATGCTGGGTCAGGTGGAGAATGCTGGGTCAGGTGGAGAATGCTGGGTCAGGTGGAGAATGCTGGGTCAGGTGGAGAATGATGGGTCAGGTGGAGAATGATGGGTCAGGTGGAGAATGCTGGGTCAGGTGGAGAATGTTGGGTCAGGTGGAGAATGTTGGGTCAGGTGGAGAATGCTGGGTCAGGTGGAGAATGCTGGGTCAGGTGGAGAATGCTGGGTCAGGTGGAGAATGCTGGGTCAGGTGGAGAATGCTGGGTCAGGTGGAGAATGTTGGGTCAGGTGGAGAATGCTGGGTCAGGTGGGGAATGCTGGGTCAGGTGGAGAATGCTGGGTCAGGTGGAGAATGCTGGGTCAGGTGGAGAATGTTGGGTCAGGTGGAGAATGTTGGGTCAGGTGGAGAATGCTGGGTCAGGTGGAGAATGCTGGGTCAGGTGGAGAATGCTGGGTCAGGTGGAGAATGATGGGTCAGGTGGAGAATGCTGGGTCAGGTGGAGAATGATGGGTCAGGTGGAGAATGCTGGGTCAGGTGGAGAATGCTGGGTCAGGTGGAGAATGCTGGGTCAGGTGGAGAATGCTGGGTCAGGTGGAGAATGCTGGGTCAGGTGGAGAATGTGGGTCAGGTAGAGAATGCTGGGTCAGGTGGAGAATGCTGGGTCAGGTGGAGAATGTGGGTCAGGTGGAGAATGCTGGGTCAGGTGGAGAATGCTGGGTCAGGTGGAGAATGCTGGGTCAGGTGGAGAATGCTGGGTCAGGTGGAGAAGTGGGTCAGGTGGAGAATGCTGGGTCAGGTGGAGAATGTTGGGTCAGGTGGAGAATGCTGGGTCAGGTGGAGAATGCTGGGTCAGGTGGAGAAGCTGGGTCAGGTGGAGAATGTGGGTCAGGTGGAGAATGCTGGGTCAGGTGGAGAATGCTGGGTCAGGTGGAGAATGTGGGTCAGGTGGAGAATGCTGGGTCAGGTGGAGAATGTGGGTCAGGTGGAGAATGTGGGTCAGGTGGAGAATGCTGGGTCAGGTGGAGAATGCTGGGTCAGGTGGAGAATGCTGGGTCAGGTGGAGAATGTGGGTCAGGTGGAGAATGCTGGGTCAGGTGGAGAATGCTGGGTCAGGTGGAGAATGTGGGTCAGGTGGAGAATGTGGGTCAGGTGGAGAATGTTTGGTCAGGTGGAGAATGTGGGTCAGGTGGAGAATGCTGGTCAGGTGGAGAATGCTGGGTCAGGTGGAGAATGTTGGGTCAGGTGGAGAATGCTGGGTCAGGTGGAGAATGTTGGGTCAGGTGGAGAATGCTGGGTCAGGTGGAGAATGCTGGGTCAGGTGGAGAATGCTGGGTCAGGTGGAGAATGCTGGGTCAGGTGGGAATGCTGGGTCAGGTGGAGAATGCTGGGTCAGGTGGAGAATGTGGGTCAGGTGGAGAATGCTGGGTCAGGTGGAGAATGCTGGGTCAGGTGGAGAATGCTGGGTCAGGTGGAGAATGTTGGGTCAGGTGGAGAATGTTGGGTCAGGTGGAGAATGTTGGGTCAGGTGGAGAATGCTGGGTCAGGTGGAGAATGTTGGGTCAGGTGGAGAATGCTGGGTCAGGTGGAGAATGCTGGGTCAGGTGGAGAATGTTGGGTCAGGTGGAGAATGCTGGGTCAGGTGGAGAATGCTGGGTCAGGTGGAGAATGCTGGGTCAGGTGGAGAATGCTGGGTCAGGTGGAGAATGCTGGGTCAGGTGGAGAATGTTGGGTCAGGTGGAGAATGCTGGGTCAGGTGGAGAATGCTGGGTCAGGTGGAGAATGTTGGGTCAGGTAGAGAATGCTTGGGTCAGGTGGAGAATGCTGGGTCAGGTGGAGAATGCTGGGTCAGGTGGAGAATGTTGGGTCAGGTGGAGAATGTTGGGTCAGGTGGGGAATGCTGCATGTGACAGTCTTCAAAGTAGGGTGACAGTTACAACCTTGGGTAACATAAAAAGGAATTGGACAAGTATAAGAACATAAGAAAGGAGGAACACTGCAACAGGCCTACTGGCCCATACTTGGCAGGTCCATGTCAAAAACAACCCACCAACACCAACAGTATATGGGTAGACCTTCTGCAGTGTTCCATTCTTAAGGACGTGTTTCCATAAGATACCTGCTGTCCTTATTCAACCATCAGTGTAAAATAGGTACCTGGGTGTTAGTGGACTGGTGTGGGTCACATCCTGGGTGTTAGTCGACTGGTGTGGGTCACATCTTTGGTGTTAGTGGACTGGTGTGGGTCACATCCTGGGTGTTAGTGGACTGGTGTGAGTCACATCCTGGGTGTTAGTCGACTGGTGTGGGTCACATCCTGGGTGTTAGTGGACTGGTGTGGGTCACATCCTGGGTGTTAGTGGACTGGTGTGGGTCACATGCTGGGTGTTAGTGGATTGGTGTGGGTCACATCCTGGGTGTTAGTGGACTGGTGTGGGTCGCATCCTGGGTGTTAGTGGACTGGTGTGGGTCACATCCTGGGTGTTAGTGGACTGGTGTGGGTCACATCCTGGGTGTTAGTGGACTGGTGTGGGTCACATCCTGGGTGTTAGTGGACTGGTGTGGGTCGCATCCTGGGTGTTAGTGGACTGGTGTGGGTCACATCCTGGGTGTTAGTGGACTGGTGTGGGTCACATCCTGGGTGTTAGTGGACTGGTGTGAGTCACATCCTGGGTGTTAGTGGACTGGTGTGGGTCACATCCTGGGTGTTAGTGGACTGGTGTGGTCACATCCTGGGTGTTAGTGGACTGGTGTGAGTCACATCCTGGGTGTTAGTGGACTGGTGTGGGTCACATCCTGGGTGTTAGTGGACTGGTGTGAGTCACATCCTGGGTGTTAGTGGACTGGTGTGAGTCACATCCTGGGTGTTAGTGGACTGGTGTGGGTCACATCCTGGGTGTTAGTGGACTGGTGTGAGTCACATCCTGGGTGTTAGTGGAGTGGTGTGGGTCACATCCTGGGTGTTAGTGGACTGGTGTGGGTCACATCCTGGGTGTTAGTGGACTGGTGTGAGTCACATCCTGGGTGTTAGTGGAATGGTGTGAGTCACATCCTGGGTGTTAGTGGACTTGTGTGGGTCACATCCTGGGTGTTAGTGGACTGGTGTGAGTCACATCCTGGGTGTTAGTGGACTGGTGTGGGTCACATCCTGGGTGTTAGTGGACTGGTGTGGGTCACATCCTGGGTGTTAGTGGACTGGTGTGGGTCACATCCTGGGTGTTAGTGGACTGGTGTGAGTCACATCCTGGGTGTAAGTGGACTGGTGTGGGACACATCCTGGGTGTTAGTGGACTGGTGTGAGTCACATCCAGGGTGTTAGTGGACTGGTGTGGGTCACATCCTGGGTGTTAGTGGACTGGTGTGAGTCACATCCTGGGTGTTAGTCGACTGGTGTGGGTCACATCCTGGGTGTTAGTGGACTGGTGTGGGTCACATCCTGGGTGTTAGTGGACTGGTGTGGGTCACATGCTGGGTGTTAGTGGACTGGTGTGGGTCACATCCTGGGTGTTAGTGGACTGGTGTGGGTCACATTCTGGGTGTTAGTTGACTGGTGTGGGTCACATCCTGGGTGTTAGTGGACTGGTGTGGGTCATATCCTGGGTGTTAGTGGACTGGTGTGGGTCACATCCTGGGTGTTAGTGGACTGGTGTGGGTCACATCCTGGGTGTTAGTGGACTTGTGTTGGTCGCATCCTAGGTGTTAGTGGACTGGTGTGGGTGGCATCCTGGGTGTTAGTGGACTGGTGTGGGTCACATCCTGGGTGTTAGTCGACTGGTGTGGGTCACATCCTGGGTGTTAGTGGACTGGTTTGGGTCACATCCTGGGTGTTAGTGGACTGGTGTGGGTCACATGCTGGGTGTTAGTGGACTGGTGTGGGTCTCATCCTGGGTGTTAGTGGACTGGTGTGGGTCACATTCTGGGTGTTAGTTGACTGGTGTGGGTCACATCCTGGGTGTTAGTGGACTGGTGTGGGTCATATCCTGGGTGTTAGTGGACTGGTGTGGGTCACATCCTGGGTGTTAGTGGACTGGTGTGGGTCACATCCTGGGTGTTAGTGGACTTGTGTTTGGTCGCATCCTAGGTGTTAGTGGACTGGTGGGTGGCATCCTGGGTGTTAGTGGACTGGTGTGGGTCACATCCTGGGTGTTAGTGGACTGGTGTGGGTCACATCCTGGGTGTTAGTCGACTGGTGTGGGTCACATCCTGGGTGTTAGTCGACTGGTGTGGGTCACATCCTGGGTGTTAGTGGACTGGTGTGGATCACATCCTGGGTGTTAGTGGACTGGTGTGGGTCACATCCTGGGTGTTAGTGGATTGGTGTGGGTCACATCCTGGGTGTTAGTGGACTGGTGTGGGTCACATCCTGGGTGTTAGTGGACTGGTGTGGGTCACATCCTGGGTGTTAGTGGACTGGTGTGAGTCACATCCTGGGTGTTAGTGGACTGGTGTGGGTCACATCCTGGGTGTTAGTGGACTGGTGTGGGTCACATCCTGGGTGTTAGTGGACTGGTGAGTCACATCCTGGATGTTAGTGGACTGGTGTGGGTCACATCCTGGGTGTTAGTGGACTGGTGTGAGTCACATCCTGGGTGTTAGTGGACTGGTGTGAGTCACATCCTGGGTGTTAGTGGACTGGTGTGGTCACATCCTGGGTGTTAGTGGACTGGTGTGAGTCACATCCTGGGTGTTAGTGGACTGGTGTGGGTCACATCCTGGGTGTTAGTGGACTGGTGTGGGTCACATCCTGGGTGTTAGTGGACTGGTGTGGGTCACATCCTGGGTGTTAGTGGACTGGTGTGAGTCACATCCTGGGTGTTAGTGGACTGGTGTGAGTCACATCTTAGGTGTTAGTGGATTGGTGTGGGTCACATTGTGTGTCAGTGGACTGGTGTGATACACATCCTGGGTGTTAGTGGACTGGTGTGTGTCACATTCTGGGTGTTAGTGGACTGGTGTGGGTCACATCCTGGGTGTTAGTGGACTGGTGTGGGTCACATCCTGGGTGTTAGTGGACTGGTGTGAGTCACATCCTGGGTGTTAGTGGACTGGTGTGGGTCACATCCTGGGTGTTAGTGGACTGGTGTGAGTCACATCCTGGGTGTTAGTGGACTGGTGTGGGTCACATCCTGGGTGTTAGTGGACTGGTGTGATTCACATCCTGGGTGTTAGTCGACTGGTGTGGGTCACATCCTGGGTGTTAGTGGACTGGTGTGGGTCACATCCTGGGTGTTAGTGGACTGGTGTGGGTCACATTCTGGGTGTTATTGGACTGGTGTGGGTCACATCCTGGGTGTTAGTGGACTGGTGTGGGTCACATCCTGGGTGTTAGTGGACTGGTGTTGGTCGCATCCTAGGTGTTAGTGGACTGGTGTGGGTCGCATCCTGGGTGTTAGTGGCCTGGTGTGGGTGGCATCCTTGGTGTTAGTGGACTGGTGTGGGTCGCATCCTGGGTGTTAGTGGACTGGTGTGTTTGGCATTCTGGTGTTAGTGGACTGGTGTGGGTGGCATCCTGGGTGTTAGTGGACTGGTGTGGGTCGCATCCTAGGTGTTAGTGGACTGGTGTGGGTCACATCCTGGGTGTTAGTGGACTGGTGTGGGTCACATCCTGGGTGTTAGTAGACTCGTGTGGGTCGCATCCTGGGTGTTAGTGGACTGGTGTGGGTCGCATCCTGGGTGTTAGTAGACTGGTGGGGGTCACATCCTGGGTGTTAGTGGACTGGTGTGGGTCACATCCTGCGTGTTAGTGGACTGGTGTGGGTCACATCCTGGGTGTTAGTGGACTGGTGTGGGTCACTGATGTCAACTATGGTCTGTATACCTTGTACATGTACTGGTAGTAAATAAAGATATTACGTATTATTATTATTATTATTATTATTATTATTATTATTATTATTATTATTATAATTATTATTATTATTATTATTATTATTATTATATTATGTCACTAGTAAATAATATTTCGTGAATTAATTTCGCTAGTATATTTCTGTGTAACAGCAGAGAGGAATTAAGAGTAAAAAACTGTCCTTATTTCTCTCTCATTGAGAGTAAGCTCACTTAAATATTTTCATAGGCCTACCTTTTCCCTTGTCTTAATCCTCCAGACCTGAAAAAGAAACTTTTTTGTTGGATTTTTATTATTTTGGGGATAATATATATATGTATATATATATATATATATATATATATATATATATATATATATATATACACTGCTGTGATTCCCTGTTTCCTAGTTTATAATAGAGGCATGTTGTACATATGTATTATGTTCCATAAACCATACCACGGGTGGGGATAAAACCAGCGGTCAGAGAGTCAAAACTACAGACCGTCGCGTTAGCCACTGGGCCAGCTAGTTTTGAGACTCTGACCGCGGGTTCTAACCCCACCCGTGGTATGGTTTATCTGCAATTGTGTCATAACGATTTCGTGAGTCAGTTATTATATTCTATATTCGCTACAGATAAGTTTTATTACTATGTTTGTGTATTTCCCAGGTTTGACGATGGAGAGCAGTTGTTTACACCAGTCGTACGTAGTCAAGTTGTTGACTTTATTTTGGGGAAAATATTTGAGGAAGATTCCCCTTACGAATTTGGGATAGAAAACCTTCTTAGAGATGGTGTTTACGAAGCTGCTTACCCACTGCATCAGGTGAGGATGTATTGTTAACCTAGCCTATCAGGTGAGGATGTATTGTTAACCCAGCCCATCAGGTGAGGATGTACTGTTAACCTAGCCCATCAGGTGAGGATGTACTGTTAACCTAGCCCATCAGGTGAGGATGTACTGTTAACCCAGCCCATCAGGTGAGGATGTACTGTTAACCCAGCCCATCAGGTGAGGAAGTACTGTTAACCCAGCCCATCAGGTGAGGATATGTTGTTAACCTAGCCCATCAGGTGAGGATGTACTCTTAACCTAGCCCATCAGGTGAGGATGTACTGTTAACCCAGCCCATCAGGTGAGAATGTGTATTAACCCAGCCCATCAGGTGGGAATGTGTATTAACCCAGCCCATCAGGTGAGAATGTGTATTAACCCAGCCCATCAGCTGAGGATATGTTGTTAACCTAGCCCATCAGGTGAGAATGTGTATTAACCCAGCCCATCAGGTGAGGATATGTTGTTAACCCAGCCCATCAGGTGAGGATGTACTGTTAACCCAGCCCATCAGGTGAGAATGTGTATTAACCCAGCCCATCAGCTGAGGATATGTTGTTAACCCAGCCCATCAGGTGAGAATGTGTATTAACCCAGCCCATCAGGTGAGGATGTACTGTTAACCCAGCCCATCAGGTGAGAATGTGTATTAACCCAGCCCATCAGGTGAGGATGTGTATTAAACAAGTCCATCAGGTGAGGATGTGTATTAAACAAGTCCATCAGGTGAGGATGTGTATTAACCTAGCCCATCAGGTGAGGAGGTACTGTTAATCAGGGTCCCACAAACATGGCGTCAGAATGGCTGGACAGTTTGTTTTGGTGTTACGCTGCTGTGGGAGATGTCCTCGAATATTCTCCCACCAAACTTTGGTAATTTTGTCCGTACCGCACAATGCCGTTAAAATATACTGAAAATATATTTTGAAAAGCGCATCAACTAAATTTTACTTGCCAACGTGTGTTGATAACTAATTTTGGGACGATGAATTCAGATCTGAACTTAGATTTTGCTGTAATACGATGGAGCAGCTAAATTACTGGGAACGGTTGAAGTCCCTTGGTTTGTGTTCCCTGGAATGCAGGCGAGAAAGATACATGATAATATACACTTGGAAAATCCTAGAGGGATTAGTACCAAACTTGCACACGAAAATCACTCCCTATGAAAGCAAAAGACTCGGCAGACGATGTAACATCCCCCCAATGGAAAGCAGGGGTGCCACTAGCACGATAAGAGACAATACAATAAATGTCAGGGGCCCAAGACTGTTCAACTGCCTCCCAGCATACATAAGGGGGATTACCAATAGACCCTTGGCTGTCTATAAGCAGGCACTGGACAGGCACTTAAAGTCACTTGACCACCCAGGCTGTGGTTCACACGTCGGGTTGCATGCGGCCAACAGTAACAGCCTGTTGATCAGGCCCTGATCCACCACGAGTGCGTTGACCCCCGAAACTCTCTCCAGGTATACTCCAGGTAGCTTCTGTCAACCTTCTTGGAGAATAAATATAAGAAAATCCTGACTAACCAGCGAATGCTGGAGACTACTGCTGTGAGAGTGATACGTGACTATCAGATGGTCGACTACTGCTGTGAGAGTGATACGTGACTATCAGATGGTCGACTACTGCTGTGAGAGTGATACTTGACTATCAGATGGTCGACTACTGCTGTGAGAGTGATACCTGACTATCAGATGGTCGACTACTGCTGTGAGAGTGATACCTGACTATCAGATGGTCGACTACTGCTGTGAGTGATACCTGATTATCAGATGGTCGACTACTGCTGTGAGAGTGATACCTGACTATCAGATGGTCGACTACTGCTGTGAGAGTGATACCTGACTATCAGATGGTCGACTACTGCTGTGAGAGTGATACCTGACTATCAGATGGTCGACTACTGCTGTGAGAGTGATACCTGACTATCAGATGGTCGACTACTGCTGTGAGAGTGATACTTGACTATCAGATGGTCGACTACTGCTGTGAGAGTGATACCTGACTATCAGATGGTCGACTACTGCTGTGAGAGTGATACCTGACTATCAGATGGTCGACTACTGCTGTGAGAGTGATACCTGACTATCAGATGGTCGACTACTGCTGTGAGAGTGATACTTGACTATCAGATGGTCGACTACTGCTGTGAGAGTGATACCTGACTATCAGATGGTTGACTACTGCTGTGAGAGTGATACCTGACTATCAGATGGTCGACTACTGCTGTGAGAGTGATACCTGACTATCAGATGGTCGACTACTGCTGTGAGAGTGATACCTGACTATCAGATGGTCGACTACTGCTGTGAGAGTGATACCTGACTATCAGATGGTCGACTACTGCTGTGAGAGTGATACCTGACTATCAGATGGTCGATTACTGCTGTGAGAGTGATACTTGACTATCAGATGGTCGACTACTGCTGTGAGAGTGATACCTGACTATCAGATGGTCGACTACTGCTGTGAGAGTGATACTTGACTATCAGATGGTCGACTACTGCTGTGAGAGTGATACCTGACTATCAGATGGTCGACTACTGCTGTGAGAGTGATACCTGACTATCAGATGGTCGACTACTGCTGTGAGAGTGATGCTTGACTATCAGATGGTCGACTACTGCTGTGAGAGTGATACTTGACTATCAGATGGTCGACTACTGCTGTGAGAGTGATACCTGACTATCAGATGGTCGACTACTGCTGTGAGAGTGATACCTGACTATCAGATGGTCGACTAGTGCTGTGAGAGTGATACCTGACTATCAGATGGTCGACTACTGCTGTGAGAGTGATGCTTGACTATCAGATGGTCGACTACTGCTGTGAGAGTGATACCTGACTATCAGATGGTCGACTACTGCTGTGAGAGTGATACCTGACTATCAGATCGTCGACTACTGCTGTGAGAGTGATACCTGACTATCAGATGGTCGACTACTGCTGTGAGAGTGATACCTGACTATCAGATGGTCGACTAATGCTGTGAGAGTGATACTTGACTATCAGATGGTCGACTACTGCTGTGAGAGTGATACCTGACTATCAGATGGTCGACTACTGCTCATGGAGAGCGAAACGTCGCCGCAATAGTCACATTAGTTGCACTTACGTCCGACCTAACACATAGGATGGACCTTGAAGACACACTGATGCAACATATGGGAACCTTTGTTGAAGAAATGTTTCGCCCCATAGTGACTTTATCAGTCCAATACAAAGCAGGAAGGAGAGGAGAGATGGAACTTACCTGGAGAGGGTTTAGGGGGTCAACGCACTCGCGGCCTGGTCTGAGACCAGGCCAGTGTGCTCGATTGGTAGCGCACTGAGCTCACACATTGAGGTCCGGGGTCAATCCCCGGTACGGGGATCGTCACTACAACACACGTCAGTACAACACGTGCAAACTGTACAACACGGAACGTCAGTACAACATGCACGTCAGTACAACACTACGTCAGTACAACACAGTCTACAAAGTCAGTACAAACACGTCAGTACAACACGTCAGTACAACAGTCAGTACACACGTCAGTACAACACACGTCAGTACAACACACGTCAGTACAACACCGATCGTCAGTACACACACGTCAGTACACACAGTCAGTACAACACACGTCAGTACAACACACGTCAGTACAACACACGTCAGTACAACACACACGTCTACACCCGTCAGTACAACACGTCAGTACAACACGTCAGTACAACACACGTCAGTACAACACACGTCAGTACAACACACGTCAGTACAACACACGTCAGTACAACACACGTCAGTACAACACACGTTCACGTCGTACAACACACGTCAGTACAACACACGTCAGTACAACACACGTCAGTACAACACGTCAGTACAACAACGTCAGTACAACACACGTCGTACAACACTCGTCATACAACACACGTCATACAACACACGTCGTACAACACACGTCATACAACACACGTCAGTACAACACACGTCAGTACAACACACGTCAGTACAACACACGTCAGTACAACACACGTCAGTACAACACACGTCAGTACAACACACGTCAGTACAACACACGTCAGTACAACACACGTCAGTACAACACACGTCAGTACAACACACGTCAGTACAACACACGTCAGTACAACACACGTCAGTACAACACACGTCAGTACAACACACGTCAGTACAACACACGTCAGTACAACACACGTCAGTACAACACACGTCAGTACAACACACGTCAGTACAACACCGTCAGTACAACACACGTCAGTACAACACACGTCAGTACAACACACGTCTGTACAACACACGTCAGTACAACACACGTCAGTACAACACACGTCAGTACAACACACGTCAGTACAACACACGTCAGTACAACACACGTCAGTACAACACACGTCAGTACAACAACGTCAGTCAGTAACACTACAACAAACGTCAAATTACAACAACACTCACAACATATACCATACAACACTCAGCAACATTATACTTCACTACAACAAACATCACAACATTATACTTCACTACAACAAACATCACAACATTATACTTCACTACAACAAACATCACAACATTATACTTCACTACAACAAACATCACAACAAACATCACAACATTATACTTCACTACAACAAACATAAATAAATAAATAAAATAAAATAAAAAAATTATTTCTTTGCAAGTATACATATACGTATATTTGTAGTTACAATCATAAAACCGAAGTGCAAGGAGCCACTGACATGCCATGGTGAAGTGCAAGGAGCCACTGACATGCCATGGTGAAGTGCAAGGAGCCACTGACATGCCATGGTGAAGTGCAAGGAGCCACTGACATGCCATGGTGAAGTGCAAGGAGAGCCACTGACATGCCATGGTGAAGTGCAAGGAGAGCCACTGACATGCCATGGTGAAGTGCAAGGAGAGCCACTGACATGCCATGGTGAAGTGCAAGGAGAGCCACTGACATGCCATGGCATTAGGGGCAGCTTAATCTAATGACTTAGACTGTAAATAATACTAGAGGAGGAGGAGGTGTTGATTCACCGGGAAATCTCCCGGCCCGGGTCTTTACCATATGGCGACCCGGCTCCGGCTCCCTGACGTGGGAGTAGCAGAGACCGAAGTCTCCCATGGGAGGGGGCACCCCTCATCGGTGGGACCAACTGGTCCCAGGCCTAGCCATATTCGCCCACAAGCACGAGGCAGGTAGGTAGATAGTTGCTAGGCCCCTCTGGTCTGCCACCTTCCCCGCCCCAAGGAGGCTGACGGGAAGGGCAGGATTGCGAGCCGCAGATGGTAGCAAGCTCCAGCCTTGGCACCTACCCTGCCCTAGAAGGGCTGGGCATGGTGAGTGACCTAATACTAGAGAAATTGATTGAGTTTAATCTAGTTATATATTTTTCAAATTACAATATGATGATATTATACTGTTAAAATGACATTATGATGATATTAAATTGTAACAAGTGTTTAGGAGGAGGATAATATAAAATTGAGATTATCTTAAGGAAAATAACATTGAGCATTTTTGAAAGTAGTTTACAGTATTTAGTATAGTGTGAGTAGGTGATTTTTGAGAAGAGTCTTAAATTGATTTTCCGACAAGGTTAACTTAATATTTACTGGTAATGAATTACAGATTCTGGGGCCCTTTATGTGCATAGAATTTTTACATTGGTTGGTATGGACTCGGGGTATGTCAAAAAGTGATCTGTGTCTTGTGTCGTGGCCGTGGGACATATTAAAGTTGTTGAGGAAAATTTTGAGCTGAGGGTTTATATTAGCATGTAGAGTTTTGTGTATGTAGTAGGCACATGAATAGATATGAATGTTTTCTATGGTGAGTAGTTTTAGAGTTTTGAATAATGGTGGAGTATGCTGTCTAGAGTGGGAATTTGTTATCATTCTGACTGCAGCCTTTTGCTGGGTTATGAGTGGTCTAAGGTGATTTAATGTTGTTGATCCCAATGCACAGATTCCATAGGTGAGATACGGGGGGTAGATACGTAAAGTAAATTTATTTCATTGCAGATTACATAGGTATTGGTAGTTACAATATAAACTGGGTGCAAGGAGAGCCACTGACATGCCATGGCATTAGAGGCAGCTTAATCTAGTAACTTAAAGACTATGTATATAATATTAGAGAAATTTATTGAGTTTATTCTAGTTAAAATTTGTTTTCAAATTACAATATGATGATATTATACTGTTAAAATTATTATATGATGATATTAGATTGTAACAGGTGTTTAGATTCTCGAATGGTAATATGAAATTGAGATTATCTTAAGGAAAATAGCATTGAGCATTTTTGACATTAACTTATAATATGAGTATTTAGTTTTGGGTGAGTAGGGGGTAACATAATAGTAACATATTATTAAAAATTGAAATTATCTTGTAGGAAAGTAATAATGAGCATTTTTTAAAAGTAGTTTATAGTATGATCATTTAGGTTTGGGTGAGTAGGTGGTTTTTGAGTTGAGTCTTAAATTGGTTTTCAGACAAGATTATCTTAATATTTACTGGTAATGAATTCCAGATTCTGGGGCCCTTTATGTGCATGGAATTTTTACATAGGTTGACATGAACTCAGGGTATATAAAAAGTGATCTGTGTCTTGTGTTGTGGTCATGGGTCCTATTAAAGTTGGTGAGGAGAATTTTGAGCGGAGGGTTTATATTAGAGTGTAAAGTTTTATATATGTAGTAGGCACAAGAATAAGTATTAATGTTCTTTACGGTGAGTAGTTTGAGACTTCTGAATATTGGTGGAGTATGCTGTCTAGAGTGGGAATTTGTTATCATTCTGACTGCAGCCTTTTGCTGGGTTATGAGTGGTCTAAGGTGATTTAATGTTGTTGATCCCCATGCACAGATTCAATAGGTGAGATAAGGGTAGATAAGTGAATGATATAGTGCAAGGAGAGCTGATTGAGGTACATAATAGCGTATCTTTGATAATATGCCTACTGTCTTCGAGATTTTCTTGGAAATTTGTTGTATATGTGTTTGGAATTTAAGGCTACTGTCAAGGTGGATTCCTAGGAATTTTCCCTCTGTGAGTCTTGTGATGGGTGTACCATTGAGTGTTATGTTAAGTGGAACATTTGTGGCTTTGCTTCCAAACTGTATAAAGTAGGTCTTGTCAGTATTGAGAGTAAGCTTATTAGTCGTCATCCATGTTTATATTTTCTGTAATTCGGCATTACCAGTGTTGGCCAGTATAACTGGATTTGGGTGAGAGAAGACATATGTTGTGTCATCTGCAAATAAAATGGGTTTGAGCACTTGTGATGCATTCGGTAGGTCATTTATATAAATGAGGAATAGGAGTGGACCCAGGACACTTCCTTGAGGGACTCTGACTGTAATTTGTTGTGTGGAAGAGTTCGCTCCATTTGTGTACACGTATTGTCTTCTGTTGCTAAGGTATGACTTTAGGGAGTTGAGTGGGTGCCCCCTTATACCATAGTGTGCTAATTTTGTGAGCAGTAAATCATGGTCGACTGTATCAAAAGCTTTGCGTAGATCAATGAAGATTCCCAGTGGGACTTCTTTTTTCTCAAGTGCTGTATATATTAACTCCAACATGTGCGTAATAGCATCGTTTGTGCTCTTGTTTGTCCTGTATCCAAATTGACAGGAGTTGAGTACATTGTGTGAGACGAGGTAGGAATAGATTTGTCTATGAATTAATTTTTCGAAGATTTTAGAAAGCAGTGGTAAATTAGAAATTGGTCTATAATTATTCAGGTCTGTTTGATCACCTCCTTTGTGGATCGGGTGACCCTAGCTATTTTGAGAATTGATGGGAAGGTAGAGGCTTCAATGGATTTATTGAATAGTGTTGCTATAATTGGTGACAGTACCTGTGCGGCTTTTTTGTACATAAAAGTTGGTAAGCTGTTTATATCTCCTGCCTTGTTTTTAAGGGTGTTGATTATGAGCAAGACTTCACTTGGGTTGGTAGGAGCTAGGAATAGCGTATTAGGGTAGGTGTTTGTGAGGTAGTCTGTTGGACGAGTGTTTGAGCTTGGGATTTTACTCGCTAGATTCTTTCCTATGGTGGAGAAGAAAACATTAAGTCTGTTTGCTGTCTCAGTAGGTGAGAGTAGGGGTTCATCTGCTCTTGATAATTTGATGGTGTTGTTTTTCGATATCTTTTTATTTCCTAGAATTGCAGATAGGGTCTTCCAGGTCTTTTTCATATCACCTTTTATGTTCTGGAGTCTGTTCTCATAATACAATTTTTTTGACCTTCTTATCAGGCTGGTAAGGATTGACGAGTAGCGTTTGGATTGTTCTCTGGTTATTAGACCCCTTCTGTATTGTTTTTCATATTGATGCCTTTTGTTAATGGATTTAAGGATGCTGGGTGTTAGCCAGGCATTGTTAAGTCTCTTAGCTGTGATCTGTTTAGTTATTTTTAGGGCAATGTTTGTTATAGAGGTGGTGGGGTTTTTTAAGGAAATTCTTGATGCATTCATTAGTATCTGAATATGTTTCTAACTCATTATGCCAATCAATGTTAATCATAGCTGTTAAAAAGTTATTTACAGCTGACTCGTTATGTAGTCTGAAGGTAACTTTTGTAATATTATGGGGCAATTTACCAAGGTTGGTTATGAGAAAGGTCGGATAGTTGTCTGTGGTGTTGTATGTGATTATGCCTGATTTTAGAGGGGATATAGTGTTAGTCCAGATGTGGTCTAGTAATGAGGTACTAGTCTCGGAGATTCTTGTCGGTTTTGATATTGTTGGTAGTAACAAGCAGATGCTCATAATGTTTGTGAATTCTGTTACTTGTGGGTCCTGGTCGTGTAGGAGATTTATATTGAAATCTCCTGTGAGCAGCAAATGGTCTTTGTTCATGTGTGCATCAGTTATCAGGTTACCTAGTTTTCACTAAAGTGGTGAATGTTTGACTGTGGTAATCTGTAGATGTTTATCACTGTGAGGGTTTTTGCAGGTCTTTTGATTTAAATTTAGTTATAATATATTATCCATGCTCATCCCATGTGCAAGAGTTATTGGTACATTCAAGTTGATCTGAGTAATATATAGCTATTCCACCCCCTCGCTAATCAGTCCTACAATTGTGAATGGCTGTGCAACCTGGGATGGCATAGACATCTGTAGTATCAGGCTTCAGCCAGGTCTCAGTGAGTGTGATGATTGACATATTGGTCTGTAGGGATTGGAGTAGTTGAAGTATTAGCAGTAAAGATCGAGAATCAGACCTGGTCATTGTTTTTTGTATACAAGCCTCCGGATCAACGTCCCAACAATTCCAGGAACAGCTTCTGAAAATTGACCACTATCTGTAAAATCTTCCAGCTCCTCCCCCCATCATCTTGTGGGGGGGATTTCAACCGGCCCTAAAATGGAGGAACATTGAAAACAATGTGGTGCAGGGGATAACACCAGGAGGCACCCTGTAAAAACCGCACACACATAACTTTTAAATCTCTGCCCCAAGTTCATTTAATTCCAGAAAATAGTAGAGCCTACAAGATTAGAGAATCCCGGGGGAAAGGCCCCCATGTTGACACTTTACAGATCGCTTGTTCTATCTAGGCTGGAATATTGCTGAAAACTAACTGCCCTTTAAAGGGGGGGTAAATTGCTGACCTAGAAAATGTGCGAGAACCTTCCGGGACGCAAAATGCGAAAAACCATCAATTTCTGGGAACGCTTGAAGTTCCTAAACCTGTTCCCCGAAGAGGCGGGAGAGATAAATTTTTATATACCTTGGAAAAAATTTTGGGGGTTGTACCAAACTTCCCCAAAAAACCCCCCTACGAAAACAAAAAAAATCCGGAGGCGTGAACATCCCCCCCCTGAAAAGGGTGCCACTAGCACGTTGAGGCAACACAATAAGTGTCAGGGGGCCCCCAAAAATGTTCAACTACCTCCCCGGGTACATCAGGGGGGTTCCCAAAAAACCCCCGGCTTTTTTTAAGCAGGCACTGGGCAGGCACCTCAAATCGGTACCTGACCAGCCAGGCTGTGGTTCGTCGTTGGGGGGCTGCGGCCAGCAGTAACAGCCTGGTTGATCGGCTCTGATCCAACATGAGTCCTGGTCACAGACCGGGTCCAGGGGGATCCCGATAAAGGTCAAAAAAGGGAAAAAAGGGCAGAAAAAGAAGGCGACTCTCCCCCCAAACAAAAATTTTTTTTTCCCCCCCTTTTTAGCACTATCCCAGTAGGCACTCCCCCCTCCCCCTTTTCAGACTATCCCAGTAGGCACTCCCTCCTTTCTCAGACTATCCTAGTAGGCACCCACTCCTCCCTTTTCCACTATCCCAGTAGACCTCCCCTCCTCCCTTTC
>WNWK01029792.1:0-24069 GCA_009830355.1 Cherax destructor
TATATATGCAAGTACAGCAATACCTTGCATAATACAGTTTTAAAGTACAAGTTTTAAAAAATGAATTTTGGTTTATAAATTTAATAAATTTAAAAATAAAATTTTATTAAACTACAGTGGCCCCCGGTTACGTAACCCCGGAAATCGTACAATTATGTAAGTATAATATTGTAAGTGCGGGAATGTTTTTTGGGGGGGTCTGAATGACAACCCTACGTAAATTTTTTTTCCTTAAGGGAGTAAATTGCCGGTAATGGCACTTGAGAGGCTTCTGGGGGAAGTTCTTATGATACTGGGGGGTCCACTGTTTTATGCACTGATTTTGGGACGCTGCTATGTACTGGACTAGTGCAATACATCAGTATCCCCCAGACTCCATGCAGTGAAGTTGTGTAGTCTTATGCAAAATATGTATACAAAATTTTTTTTCTTTATTATAAAAAGTACGGGTCCCCCTTTATATGCAAATACTATGAGCATTCTAGTAAATGAAAATGGTTAACATTAGATGAAAAATAGAAAATGCATGACAACATGAAGAGGGGATTGTATGCTAAAATAGCATGTGACAAGAAAATGAATGAAGAAAGTATGTGCGCATATGAGGAATAAAGATAAAATAAAAAGACATGGAATGGCTAAACATCTTATGTGTAAAAAGTGATTGTTAAAAATTGTAGTTCTGAAAGGGATAATATGGAAAATCTTTTAATGTTATGGGTTAAAAACTGCACCCAGAGAAGAATTCCATTGTTGGTGACGATTCAGTTTAAAGCAAGAAGTCTATTAAATTTTAAAAAAAAAGAAAAGGGAATAAAGGGGGAAAATTTTTTTGGCAAGTTAAGGCTGGTTTTACAATTTTAAAAAAGTGTATGAGACTATAATGTTCAAATTACTGATCAAAGTGCCACTGCAGACAATGAGGCAGCTGCGTTTTCCCAATTATCTAAAAAATTTATTTAAGAAAAAGGTTACAAAGATGAGCAAATTTTTAACATAGATGAAACGGGTTTGTTTTGGAAGAAGGTGATGCCACTACTTATTTTGGATAAAGAATCATCCCAAACCCGGATATAAAATCTCCAAAGACTGTTAAATGTTTTTTTACGGGGGAAGATCTGATGACTTTAAATTAAAGCCTATGCTAGTGTAAAAGGCTCCAAATCCTATTCAAAAATGCTCTTTCCCGATATATGTGCCACAAAAGAATTCACATTAGATGAACTATTTAATGCAAAGTAGAAAATGCTTTTGACTTCATAATGAATTGGGTTCAAACATTGAATGGGGGATTAGAGTTAGGCAAGCATTAAAAAAATTTTGCTTGATGTTATAAAGATATGTACACTGAAAAAAAGAAAAATCTGTGCAAACTACGTTTAACTAAGTGGACCCTTTAAAATCGGGTTAACCGTTTCCAGAGAGTCTGCCGAAATTAAAAATTACGATTTTCAAAACCATTTTCCCATAAGAAAAATTTAAAACAAATTAATCTGTTCCAAAACCCAAAAGTATGAACAAAAATTTTTGGGATTAACCCTTAAACTGTTAACACGAGATAACGTTCACGTGCGTACTGCTCCGAACGTAGATTCGTTTTTTTTTTCATTCCTTCAAATTTAGTGCGATAGGCCTGAGTCGCCAGACAAGAGAATGGATCTGCGCCTTTCCTTTTCCCTTTGATATATTTTAAGATTTCGAGAGTATCTATTTTCTGAGCCCGGCCATGGGCCAGGCTCGCTGGTCTTGCCTGGAAACCAGGTGTTGCTGCTGGAGGCCCGCTGCCCCACATATCCATCACAGCCGGGTTGATCGGCCCCGGGTGAAGTATTTGTCCAGTTTCCTTTTGAAGGTTCTACACTGGTTCCAGCCGTTTTTGGATATCTTCTGGAAGATGTTGAAAGTCTGGGACCCCGATGTTTACAGTGCTCCCGTATTGTCCCCACCGCACCCCTGCTCCTCACTGGTTTTTTTTAACTTTTTCCCATATCTCTCACTCCAGTATGTTGTTTGGCAGTGTGCAGATTTGGGGGCCAGGCCCCTACTTTCCATTTTATATTATCATGTTTCTCTCCTCCGCTCCCAAAGAGTCATTTTAAGACGAAGGGGGTTCCAATAATTTAGATGTTTCAATGGCTCAATGTGAGCCGTAAACGATCTCTGGGTTTGTTCCAGCTCTGCTATTTCTCCTCCCCGAACGGGGCCAGCATGAGCAGTATTCTAAGGGGGGAGCACTAGCATTTGAATAGTGTCACCATCGGCATTATTTCCCCTTTTTTGAAAGTTCTCAATCCCACCCCGTCATCTTCCGGGCTGTTGTGATCTTTGTCTTGTTATTCTTTAAAAAAGATCAGCAGAATAATTTTTCCCCAAGTCCTTTACGTTTTCCCTTTTCGTTCTATGGGTGCCCCTTTTGCGTTTGTATATAGTGTTCCTTTTGAGTTCTTCATTTTTCCATACCAAACAGCTGAAACTTATCACCATTGAACGTCATGTTTTTCCCCATTTGGAAGCCCCTGCTTTGTCCTCCTGTAATTTTTCAGTGTCCCTACCGAGTGATTTTCATGCTTATTTTAGTGTCATCTGCAAATGGATACAAAGTGTGCTGGTGTTTTTATCTATGTCTGCTATGAGGATTAGAAACAGCAGAGGTGCCAGGACAGTGCCTTGGGGCACTGAGCTTTGACCTCGCTGATGTGGATTTTCGCCCCCAGTGTGCGGTATTAAAAAATCTGGGCCCACTTAGTACCTTTACCCAGTTCAATTGAGTGCCAGCTAGAGCAAATACTGTGAAAAACAATGGATTCATGATGTCATGTCGCATTAACCCCCCCCCTATAAGAGGAAAGTAAAAATATTAGATAAATACATGGGTGGGTGTGATTTGGGACCTGACTAGCTTGTGCTACTAGGTCTGATGCCATGCCCCTTTCCCTTCAGAGGATGGACCGACTAGGTGGGTCTTTGGGCTGGGGGGTGACATGGACCTCCCTTGCGGGGCCAGTAGGCCTGCTGCAGTGTTCCTTCTTTCTTATGTATTCGGGGCTGGCTGGCTTTGGCTGTCTCTGGCTGTCTCTATCTGTCTCTCTATCTGTCTATATCTTTGTCTATCTATATCTTTGTCTGTCTATATTTTGTCTGTCTATATATCTATCTATATCATATGCCCTATACTTCTCTCTCTCACATGTACACATAAGTACAGTTATTATACATAGTGTAAATTACCGGGGATAACCCAAAAATTCCAGGCAAAGTGCATACAATGTTGTAGATATAAGGCATAAAAAGATAATAAGCATGACTGGAAGAAACGCATCGTACTTCCTTTTATAATATGGGCTTACGGCACTCTGAGACTGAGACAAGCAGACGGAAAGACACACAAAAGGCAGACAGAAAAAGATAAGCAGAGTTAGACAGAAATAAGCAGAGCTAGACAAACAGACAGGCAAAAGACACAGATACAGACAGATAGACAGACTGATAGACAGACAGAAGGAAAGATAAAATTGAAAAAGGGGGGTTCCCCACACGGGACATTTATAAAATGTCACTGGGCTGTCAAGGTTATCTGACATTTGTCAACACCCCATTCTTCAAGGAGTTTCATATACCCCAGGCAAAAGGCAGACAAAAAGACAGATAAGAAATAGACAGACACAGACAGAGAGACAGACAGATACAGACAAACAGTTTCAGACAGACAGATACAGACAGATAGATAGATACAGAGTAAAGAGCAAGGGCCCCTGCAAAATTCTTTCATAATGTACTTTATCAGTAGTTATCTGGAAATTTGCTAACACCATTCTTCAAGGAGTTTCTTTTCTCCTGGATGTCTAAAACATTGCTAGGACCTAAAAATACTTGTATATATTTATAGACAATAGTAAATGACCAAGGTAGGAAAAAATGTTCACCTGTTGGTGTGATTGTGACTATTTGGTACTATTTCAGTATATAATATTATTTAGAACAAAGATTGGCTTGAAATCACAGGAACTATTGTAAATTGTAATTATCAGAACAAAAAAATTATATAAATTAAAATGAAAACTAAAAAAAAAATTATATCGGCAATTTTCTGGCGGCAGGACTTGATGTTGCCGCGGGTGAGATCCAGCACCAAATTGGCGGGCTTATATCTCGGAATTGGGCCCCAAAATTTTTTTTTTAGTTATCCTTTTATAAAAATGCGCTGTTCATTTTAAAAAAAAATGTTTTTTTTTTTTTTTTTTTCAAAATGTTAAAGGGTACGCAGGTGAACGTTTTTACGGGGACATTTTAAAGGGGTTAAATATACATTTAATTACAAAGAAAACAATGAAAATGAAAAATTTAAAACAGTAATAACTTGACACTTACCTTTATTGAAGAGTTGTTCATGTGGGAAGACGGAGGGGGGGAGATTAAGGAGGAGTTGCTAGTGTTTGGGGAAACCCTTCCATTAACACCCCCAGGTCCCAATCCTTTTCCGGGACCCCCCTTTTTTTTTTTTAATACGGGACCAGGTTGAGTCACTGGCCCTCTGTCTCACAAAATAACTGTCCAGAAAGGTCTGTTTCTGGGGTTCTTTAAAATGTTCCAAAATGTAAGACATTGTCAAACATGTCGAAACACGGCCTGCAACAGTTTTTGTCAGGGTGATGCTCCTCCACAAATCTTTCCATCCAGTCCACATTACACATCTCCTTAATTTGAAGAAAGCAACTTCTTCCCTTTCCTTCCTCCTCTGAAGCAATTTCCGAGCTGTGGTCTTTTCTTTTCAGATGAAGCTCTTGCAGCTCTGTGTGGTTGCCTTCATTGTGGTCCCCCACGAACCTTCCCCCTCCTCACCACTACCCCAATCCCAATGCCACAATAGTTTCCACAACTGGCAAAGGGGTGTCAGGGCCACCTCAAACACTTCAAAATCTTTGTCGAGGACACAATCTCCACAATTTTCTCCAAAGTTCATCGTCCTGGAAGTCACTTCCTGCCAAGCCCACCCATAAGGCGTGGAAATGGAGGATATTGGTGATCTTTCCAGAACCTCTTAGGGTCAACAGAGTCTGAGGTTATGTCAAAACACCTTTTAAACATTGCTTTGGTGTAAATTTTTTTAAGTTTGAAATGACCTGCTGGGCCATGAGTGGAGGAGAGGGTGGGAAGGGGGAAAAACTTCCTTTGATAAAATTAAAATCCTTCACCATTTGCTCTTCCAAGTCTCAGGATGAGAAGGGCATTGCCATTACCAGGAGGGGACTTAAGGGCAATTTATTTTCCCGGAGGTATTTCTTCACACTGGGGCCAAACACTTCATTGAACCAATCAGGGAAAAATTTTCCGTGACCCATGCCTTACTGTTCCCTTCACATCCCCCTTGTTTGGGGACACTGTTTTTCTTTAAAAAACTGGGATTTTCAGAGTGATAAACCCTAAAGGCTTCACTTTGAAATCCCCCCTAGCATTCCAAAAAAGAGAGTTAGCCTGTCTTTTATAGGCTTTGTCCTGGCAGTGCATTTTTCCTTCATGATGTAGGCCTTTGGGATTTTCTTCCAAAAGAGGCCTGTTTCATCACAACTGAACACTTGTTGGGGTTTTAATTGCAGCCTCTATGTACCCCTTGTTTGGCACAAATTTTCAGCCGCACATTTTTCAGAACTTGCAGCCTCTCCATGCCTTACAACATTGTGTATGCCATTTGCTTCTTGAAATTTTCGAACCAGCCTTTTGCTGGCCTTGAATTCACCCAGATCAGCACTTGTTCCAAACTTTTCTTTCGAGATCGTCATGCAACTGCCTTGTCTTTTTTGCAAATTATTGCCTGTGTAACACTATTCCTCTAACTCTTTTTGTCTGATCACAAAAGCAACAACTTTTCAACTTCTTCGATTATTTGTCTCTTTTCATTAGCATATTCACCCTTTCGCAACAAGCTTCCGTTTCCTTTTTTTTCAACACAATGGAAGTGATGGTTTAATGGGGCCCTTCCCCCATCCTGAGAGCTCTGTCACCGACCCACTTTTATATTTTTCTATGATCTTTTCTTAACTTCAATCGTGTTTCTCACTTTCTTTACCAATGGGCTGGCACTAGGAGCTTTCTTTGGGCCCATGGTGGCTTATTTACAGTTGGCACTAAAACAAATGAAATATTAAGAAATGTATCGATGAACATGAGGTGATCGTCACTCGCCAAGATACAGTGCCAGACTGACGCTGAATGGTGTTTGGGTTCCGCGGTGGCTGGGAGGCCCCCGCTGCGTTTCATACGATCGCTGATTTTTAAGCGAAATCACGAAAATCGCCAATATTTTGGCGAAAAAGTTTACGAACCCCAATTTTACAATACTCAAGGGACGATTTTCAAGGGGCCACTGTATTTTCAAAAAATTATCTTTTTCTTTACTGTATGTGTTACATTGTTTATTTAAAATTGTAATAAAAAACTTTAGTACCAGTGGAACCCCGGTTTTTGTGATTAATTCATTCCAGAAAGTCTGACGAAAAATAAATTGATGAAAACTGAAGCAATATTTTCCGAAGAAATAATGTAAACCAATTAATCCCTTCCACACACCCAAAAATATTAACAAAAAAAACATTTTATAGAGAATAATTATAGTTTTACATACAGAAAACAATGAGAAATAAATATGAATGACTAATGAAATGGATAAATGAACATTTAACATCACTTTTACCTTTTTTGAAGATCTTGTTGGGGATGGGAAAAACGAGGAGGAGGGAGAGATTAATGTTTGGGAAAGGGGAAACCCTCCATAAGGACTTCAGGGGATCAAGGCCCTATCCGGGGGAATTCCTTCTTTGTCTTTTTCTGGCGCTAGACCCCCTTTGCCCAAAAAACTTCCAGAGGGCTGTTTTGGAGTCTCAAGATTTCTAAAAAGGGACAAGGCGTTGTCATTGAACATGTTGCAGACACGGCTTGCAACAGCTTTTTTAGGGTGATACAGTGGGAAACCCCGGGTTTTGCCAGCGAATCGTCAATTCAGTTTTTCCCCTTGGGGGAAATTTTCCCCCTTTTTTTTACATCCACTAGGAAATCGCATACCAGAAGCGCTGCCTGCACGAACGCGCCGCCATACATTCGTGATTCAACTCTGCCTTGTTATCGTTTAGTGAGAATTTGGAGAAGTCCGGGGGTTGGAGGGGGGGATAGGTTGTGGAAGAGTTGGTGGACACCACAGATATGAGCAAACCCCGAAGAGCTGAAAGCCTTCATCTGGAACAGCAACAGACCTTATGAAAATTGCTTCAGAGGAGGAAGAAGAGAGAAGGGAGAATGTCCCTCCGTAAAGTGGAGTGAGGTGCAAAGTTTTGTGGAGAAATATCATCATAACAAAGCTGTTGCAAGCCATGTCAGCAACATGTTCAATGACAATGTGTGCCCCTTTTTTAGGAAATTTAAGAGATGCCAGAAACAGGCCTCTGACAGTTTTTTTGGGGCAGGGGTCCAGCTCTGCTGGTCCTAGTCCCAGAAAAAGACAAAAAAGGGGAAGAAACCCCAGATAGTGCGATCCCTGAAGCCTTATGGGGGGGGACCCCCTTCCCAAAACAATAACCTCTCATCCTCTCCTCCTCGCCATCTTCCATATCCCCCAAATCTTCAAAAAAGGTAAAGTGATGTTAAATGTTCATTTATCCATTTCATTATCATATTTTTTTCCCATTGTTTTCTGTATGAAAAACTATATTATTCTATAAAATTTATTTTGTTAATTTTTTTGGTGTCTGGAACGGATTAATTGGTTTACATTTATTTCTTATGGGAAATACAGGGGCCCCCGGTTTACGTGCCTCCAAACTCGAAAAATTTTGTAAATGTATTTTTTTAAGTGTTTATAAGTGTACTTTTTTCTGAAAACTAATCTAATTTACATTTGTCCTTATGGGAAAAATCGTTGGAATGGCACTCAAACAGCATTCTGGGAAAAAATTTTCAACGGAAACCGAGGGTCCACTGACGTGGACCCCAGTTTGCCACCTCCCAACTCCCAACAATTTGTAAGTGTATTATTGGAGTGCTTTTGTAAGTTTTTTTGGGGATCTGAAATGGGCTAATCTAATTTAATTTTTCCCAAGGGAACAAATTGCGGAATGGCACTTGAACAGCCTTCTGGATCGAAATGGCCAAAACTCTACCACTGATTACTTACTTTTCGGCATATCGATTTTTTATTCTGAAGGATTAAAGACGAAAAACCCGGGGTTTTCCCCTGTATTTTCCCAAAACTTGCAACTTTCCACTTTCACATGTCCTTAATTACTGAAGAAGGACATTCTCCTCTCTCTTCCTCCTCCTCTGAAGCAATTTCCCCCAGCTGCAGTCTGTTTGTTGCTCTTTTCGCCTTCTTTATCAAAGGGTGGCACTCTAACTTTTTTTTTACCCCATGGTGGCTTATTTAGCAGTGACTAATAAACAAGCACAAAAAAAAATGGATTATTACAAATGTTTTTAATGAAGCCCGGGGTTTCTCCTAACAAGAATCAAAACCAGCTGAGTCAGAATGCGTGGGGTGCTTTTGGGGCCGGCAGGCGGACGCGTTTGGTACAGCGGACCACTGTCAACTCTATGAAAACCAGCGAATGTAAAAAAACAAAATTTTAAAAAAATCATCAAAAAACAAAAAAAACCAAGGTTCCACTGAAATTTTTTTTTCATTTTAATATTTTGAAATTTTGTAATTTCTATATTTGCAAGTGTGTGAAAGAGTTTCATGTATTGTTTTGACTAAGAAAGGGGAAATTTTTTTGTAAGCCAACGATGTAATCATATTGTTGGAATGCATTACAGTGGAACCGTTTTTGGGGCCGAATCCTTTCCCGGGAACTAGGTCTAAAGTCAAGCGGCCGAAAGTCGAAGCAATATTTCCCATAAGAAATAATGGGAAAAACAATTAATCCATTCCCGACACCCCAAAAAATTACAAAAAAAAACATTTTTTTAAAAAATAACTATAGTTTTACATACACAAAAAAATTATAAATATATATAAAAAAAAATTTTTTAATTAAAATTTAAAATTTAAAATTTAACCTTTCAGGGGCCGTGCGTAGTTCTACGGCTTTGAATTCAGGGTCCAAACCGTAGTTCTCGTCATGAGATCAGCTCACTCAGATAAGCTGTGAGCGGTAAATTTTGGGGCCCGGGTATGAAGAATCATCTATGGGTAAGTGTGCACCCATAAAAAAAAACTTTCAGCACACAGTGCATAATAGAGAAAAACGAAACCAATTTTTAAAAAAGATTTGCAGTGTTTTTTTTTTGTACTTTTTTTAGTTGTATTTTAAATTTTTTGATCTCATTTGAAAATGGAAGATATATTACAGATATAGAGATGATTTTTATTGGTTTTAGTATTGGAAATGGCTTGAAACTGAGCTCAAAGTAGGGAAAAGTTAAAAGTTTGCCAATGTTCAAAAGTAAACAAATGACCTCACCGTCTAATATCCCAGCAGTGGGTCTAAATACGTTCACAAATGTGGTGATATTATTTGCAATTATTACAATATTGCATAACATAAATTTCCTTTTTTTGGTTTAAAAAAACATTCATTATGTGAAAAAAAAATCAAAATGGAATTCATTTGTAAAGACTAAAAATTCAATGAACAGAGGAAATGTTAGTTTAGTGCCGGGAATGCCTGCATTGTTTATTGTCCCTTTATTTGAAATTGGAATATTTTGAATTTGAGTTAAATTGGCAAAATTCCAATTTCCAATCACTTTATTTTGTAGTTGAAAAGTTGATGGGCAATTTCTTGTGCTCAATCAATAGAATAAAGTAATACTGGGAAATAGAAAAGAATTTGGTCGACGGGAATAATGTAATTGGCCAAAATAGTCAAAGTTGGCAAATCACCGATGCGAAAAACGTTTGACATAAAAATCCCGGAGCAAAACTTAATTTTCAATCAAATTTCGTACTTTTGTTTTTTTTCCCCAAAAAAAGATTCTCTACATTTCATAAGAAAAATAAAATTTTTTTTTTTTTAAATTTTGGACACGGGTGCCCCCCTTCCAAAATGGCCTTGGACCCTTATAGGGTTAAAATAACATTTACAGTGGCCCCCCGAGTTTCGAAAAACCCTCCTGAAGTCTGCTAAATGCCATTCCAAACGAATTTACTCCTTAAGGAAAAATTTCACGTAGGTTAGTCTATTTCAGCCCCCCAAAATACACTTCCACAAGAACTTACAAAATTATACTTACATAATTCACGATTTGGGGGGTATTCAAAGAGGGTCCACTGTACCCCCCATTGAAGAGATTTGTGGCATCTGGAAGATGGGGAGGAGGAGAGGGGAGGGAGACTCTTTTTTGGAAGGGGAACCCCTTCCATAAGGACTTCAGGTAACAAGTCCTCTCTGGGGTTATTTCCCTTTTTTGTCTTTTAATGCCACTAGGACCAGCTTGAGAGTCACTAGCCCCCTGCCCACAAAATAATTGTCAAGAGTGCTCTGTTTTGGCGCCTTTTAAGATGTCCCTAAAATGGTACATTGTTTTGTCAATGAACATGTTGAAAAGGGGGCTGTTTCAGCTTGCTCGGGGTGGTATTTCCCATAAAGCTTTGCAGCTCTTTCCCAAATTCCACAATGTCTTAAGCACTGAAGAAGGCACCTCCTTACTCCCTCTTCTTCCTCCTCCTTGAAGCGTTCCTTGCCTTTTCACTTTGATGGCCTCAGAAATACTATCACCTGCTATCAGTTTATTGTTTATCCACTCCATCAACAACTTCTCAACCTCTTCCACTGTTTTTTTTCTATTTTTTGGGAAACATGTCAACACCTTTTAACATCAGCTTCCTTGAGTTCTTTTCTGTTTCCAGGATAGAAGTGATAGTAGATTTGTTTTTTTCCAAAATCCTGGCAAGCTCCCCCACATACGCCACTTCATATTTTTTTACCATCTTCTTCAGTTCTATGGTGTTCGTCACTTTCTTTACACAGGGGGGCCACTAGGAAGCTTCTTTGGACCCATGGTGACTTTCCCGTCACAATCAATAAACAATCAAAACACAATGAATTTATTGTGAAATGTTTTGGGTGAGCGCGAGGGTAATGTTCACTAAGGGTAAAAATGCTAGACTGGTCACCTGCGCGGCGGGCACAAGCATGGCAGGCAGACAGATCTGGATGCTGGCCGAAACTCAGGGCAACGGCGAAAGTCGGGGCAAAATTAGGCCGGAAAAAAGCCAAACTCTAAACGGGCCCATACTGAGGTCCGAAAATCAGGGTTTCACTGTACATTAAAACACATTATAATAATAAAACCTTGATCAGTAATATTATAGTACAGTTTTTTTTTAATGCATTAACTGTACTATGCAAGGTATTGCTGTAATAAATCAAATTTAACCTTTTCTCCCTTCTCTCATTTTACATACTTATGTTTGTGTTCCAAAAGATCTACAGGAAGTCGTGCATCATATGTCGATGGTGGGAGATGCAGGGCCCCTTTGGGGCCAGCAAAGGAATTCCAAATTCTTCCGAGACACTTTTAATGGCCCGGTTAAAAAAAAGTATGACTTAAATTGTCTTTCATTAGTGATCAAATAAGCTATTTTTTGAGACATTAATTAATGTCTTGAAATATGACTTAGATATCTATAAAAAAATTTCAACTATATCTGCTTTCCAACTATCATAAGTGGCCTTCTTTCTCTTCCTTCTAAAGGTGCCCTCCCCCCCCTCCATTTCATTTAGTGAGATTTTTCATGGGTAGACAATACTGTATACAAAAATACTTCCTGTTGTCATTTCCCGGGAAAATATTCTACAAGTTTAAAGTTGGGCCTTCTTTATGTAGTATTAAATAATTTCAAAAAATTACAAGGGTTTAGGGGTTTTTTACTCTGTTCAGTATACCATCTTGAAACTCTTTTTAAGATCTGCATAATGTCACATCTGGTTTGAAAATGGCTAGTACTTTGCCATCAAACTACCCCCACAAACTGATTTAATTTTGTGATGATTTTGGTCTCCCCGTGTTAAATATTTTTTGTTAAGGGTCGTTATATTTAGACTTTTTTCATTTTTCACAGAATCAGTACATGACAGTATTTCAACTGAATACTTTTTTAGGGAATTTGACCCCCCTTAATAATTGTTTTTTTTTTAATACACTGAAAAACATTTGCCTGAAATTTTACTGTATGTAGAGTTTATGTAGAAAATTTTAATAGAAGCCATTCCTATTTATTTGCTTCACTTACCTGCAGTATACCGGGAGAGGGTTTCGGGGTCAATGCCCCGTGGCCTGGTCTAAGACCAGGCCTTGTGGTGGATCAGGGTCTGATAAACCAGGCTGTTACTGCTGGCTGCACAAAAACCGATGCACGAACCACAGCCCGGCTGATCGGGTACTGACTTTAGGTGCTTGCCCTAGCGCCTTCTTAAAGACAGCCGGGGGTCTCTGTAAATCTTTTTTAGCAAATTATTGAATGTGGTCCAAGATTTTTTTCACCAGTTCTGTTAGTGAATAATTTCCCTATTTTACCTTTGCATATAACATAAAAAAGGCCCCCCAACAAAGAAAATGTTGTACCACCCTGTTTTTAATGATATTTCCTCTAACCCTTTTTATCTATTAAAGTGATTGTGTGAAATTGTTTTTTTAAAAAGGGCATTCTAATCTTCTATATAAAACTTTATACAGCCTCTCCTCCCTTAACAACGGGGATCAGTTCCTAAGACTACTTTGGGAAACGAATTTTCCCCAATGAGGAGCATACTGTAATGGTAATGGGTTTGTGTCATCCATCTTTGATATTGTTTTAATGTCACCTTTGCACCATTTATAACATTTCTGGTATACAGGGGAAACCCTGACACTCGAACTTAATTGGTTCCAGAAGGCTGTTTGAGTGCCGATCTGTTCAAGACAGAAAAAATTTTTTCCCAATCAATTTTCTTTTGGTTAGCTATTATCACTAACCCCCTTAGGCCCCATGGTGACTTATTTATACAAATAATATAAAAAAAACACCAAAAATGCGAAGAAACACGAAATAGTGTACAGCAAAGTTCTGGCAGGTCGTGTTTGTTTGGTCGGGTCCAAGCAAATGGTTGACTACCGAGCGATTTGTTTACCGAACAAAGCGTTCAACCCCAATTGTTCGGTCGGAGCTGTTTGAGTACTGAGGTTCCATTTGTATTTTTAAATGTTTATACATGTTTATACAGTAGGGACTGTAGTATATTGTAATAAACAGAATAGAGGAAATAAACTCTAATATACATTAGACCGTCGTTTAAAACGGAGTTACTTTCCCCTGAAAATGCAGTGTTGACGAATCCATGCAAAGGCTGAAGTACTTATGGTAAAATAAAAGGGTTTCATTCCTGGAAACCCCCCCAAAAAAAAAAAGAACTTTTTTTTTTTTTTTTTTTAGCTCTCCAAATCTTAAAAAATAAAAATGATATTGCAGTTTGGCTGGATTGTGAATGTAGAAAAAATTTTAAATGTTTAGATAAATATGGGATATTAAACTGTCCAGTCAGTTTTCTGATGCATTTTTTTTCCTTGAAGGTTTTGACAACATTAGCATATTGCTAGTGTTGATAAAGGGGGGTTACACAGTGTGATTTTGCTCTATCATGAGTGAATGGTTTACTTTGAATATTGAGCATTTTTTAACTGGCATATTCAAATTTGTTATTCTTCACACTTTTATGTAATTGTTTAAATTATTCTTACCATATGTATAGTGTAAAGATGAAAAGTTTAATTTATACACTATCAGTGACCCATTAACCCAGTATAAGTGTCTTGGGGTACAGTATTCTAGCATCTCGCCTTTTGTGTTACCATATAAATGTTAGCTGAAAAATCTGTTGTAATGTGCTCTAAATTTTATAGGAATTGAGCAATTTTTCTTTGTGCAGTGTATTATAGTTTTGAATGATTGCTAAATAATATTTGAAACTTTTACAGTTCTCAAGCCAGCACAATTTTAGCAGCTCTGGATGAATATGAAGCTATCAGTCTTACCTTCTTGGTCCTAGATATTGAGTACTTAACACAACAAGGATACAAATACTGTCAATATATATGCAATGGCCGAAGCAAGGTAAGGGGCAAAGATGTTCAGTCAAGGTTTGGTTGCTGGATGAGTCATAAGTTAAGCTATGCATTGGCTCTGGTCTTAATACAGGATCATAGACCAGCTGAGATAGAAAATATTGGCTACATATCTGTGAAGCAGTGAAGGATTGAACTGCCAATGAAGATTTTAATGAAAATACCACATAAGGATAAATCTTTATTGAGACAATGTTTTGAATGCAAGGAGATTTATCAAGTCATGGTAGGAACACCATAATATTAATTTATTATTTCCCACTGAAACAGTGGAAATAAGTCACTTTGTCTGACTTTTTTGGGTTATCCTAGGTTCTCTACACATATGGTGCTATGTATGATGATCAATGTAACTGTATTTATGTATACCTGAATAAACTTACTTACTAACAAGAGAAAGGAAGAGGATTAGACATAGGTGTGTTGACAAGGTCAAGTATAAAATTAATTGGGTCCTACTACATCAGATAGCAGATGAACAAGGAGGCTTTAGGAAGGGTAGGGGGTGTGTAGACCAAGTGTTTGCAGTGAAATATATAGGTGAACAGTATTTAGGTAAGGGTAAAGAGGTTTTTGTGGCATTTATGGATCTGGAAAAGTCTTATGATGGGGTGGATAGGGACACAATGTGGCAGATGTTGCAAATGTATGGAATAGGAGGTAAGTTATTGAAAGCAGTGAATAGTCTTTACGAGGATAGTGAGGCTCAGGATAGAGTATGTAGGCGAGAGGGAGATTATTTCCCAGTAAAAGTAGGCCTTAGACAGGGATGTGTGATGTCACCATGGTTGTTCAATATATTTATAGATGGAGTTGTAAGAGAAGTGAATGCTCGGGTGTTGGCAAGAGGTGTGGGGTTAAAAGATACAGAATCTAACAAAAGTGGGAGTTGTCACAGTTGCTCTTTGCTGATGACAGTGTGCTTTGGGAGATTCTCAAGAAGTTGCAGAGGTTGGTTGATGAGTTTAGTAGGGTATGTAAAAGAAGGAAATTAAAATTGAATACGTATAGGAAAGAGTAAGGTGATGAGGATAACAAAAAAATTAGGTAACGGAAGACTGGATATCAGATTGGAGAGGGAGACTATGGAGGAGGTGAATATATTCAGATATTTGGGAGTGCACGTGTCAGCAGATGGGTCTATGAAAGATGAGGTGAATCATAGAATTGACGAGGGGAAAAAGGTGAGTGGTGCACTGAGGAGTCTGTGGAGACAAAGAACTTTATCCATGAAAGCAAAGAGGGGAATGTTATACCAACGCTCTTATATGGGTGTGAGGCATGGGTGGTGAATGTTGCAACAAGGAGAAGGCTGGAGGCAGTGGAGATGTCATGTCTGAGGGCAATGTGTGGTGTGAATATAAGAGTGTATAAATCTGTAATGGAGGGAAGGCAGGGTAAGGGTCGGCCTAGGAAAGGTTGGAGGGAGGAGGTAAAGGAGGTTTTTGTATGTGAGGAGCTTGGACTTCCAGCAAGCGTGGGTGAGCATGTTAGGAACAAATGGAGACAGATGGTTTTTAGGACTTGACATGCTGTTGGAGTGTAAGCAAGGTAACATTTATGAAGGGATTCAGGGAAACCGGCAGGCCAGACTTCAGTCCTGGAGATGGAAAGTACAGTGCCTGCACTCTGAAGGAGGGGTGTTAATGTTGCAGTTTTATAACTGTAGTGTAAGCATGCCTCTGGCAAGACAATGATGGAGTGAATGATGATGAAAGTTTTTCTTTTTCAGGCCAACCTGCCTTGGTGGGAAACAGCCAATGTGTCAATATATAAATAAAAATAATACATCACTGTCACTAGTTTGGCTCTAAACAGTAGTAATTTTTTTTCTTGCAAAAAATAGAGATTTTAAATGCCCCTTGGTTCTTTTACATGGTGCCTAAGCTTTATGAAAACCTTCTAAGCATTTATTCTGGAAACAAAGAGTGCAAAGCCAATGAGTGGAGAAAAAAGACACTGTTCCAGTGAGTAACTATTACAACATTTCACTTGTGGAACAGGCTTCTTCAGTCTATATAAGCTTATATACCACACAACAGTTAAAAAAGGGGATTAGATGGAAGAGACTTGATAAGATGTGGTATAGAATATCTATAATAATAATATAATAATAATAATAATAATAATTTTTATTTAGACATGATACAAAGATGTACTACATAGTTCTAGGTATAAATGGGGTGTACATGCCAAAAGCCCCTAATATGCTGAGCATTGTGGGCATTCTTAAAATTAATTAACAATAGACTACATGGTAAAAAATTATGGTTATAATTTACAAAATAAGTATAATTGTGTATTTGAGTTGTGAAATTTGAATATAAGTTGAACATAATAATTTATTAATTGCAGCAATGCAATTAATTAAATCAGATCAGACAAATTAAAACAATTAGTTGTATTGCAATTACAGTTTATATGTTCATTAGATGAGTTACAAAGAGTACAAGAGAGTGGATTATTTTATTTGTTAATGCTATAGAAACAGAGTTGGCTCAGTATGCATTATTTATAACAGGTTTTTACATTTAAGTGATTAATCAACTTTGTTGATAATGTTAAATATTTTGCACTTAGGTTTGGGTGAGAAGGTGTTTTTTTAGCAGCGTTTTGAATTGAGGTACAGGCAGGGTTTCTTTGGCAATCACAGGTAATGAATTCCAAATTTTCGGGCCTTTAATGTGCATTGAGTTTTTGCATAGTGTTAGATGGACACGGGGAACATCGAGGAGTGATCTGTGTCTTGTGTTATGGCCATGTGTCCTGTTAAGGTTGGTAAGGAGAAGTTTGAGTGGTGGGTTAATATTTGAGTTTAGTGTTCTATGTATGTAATAGGCACGGTAAAAAGTATGGATGTCTTGTATGGTGAGTAAGTTTAGATTTTTTAATATTGGTGGAGTATGTTGTCTGGAGTGTGAATTTGTTATCATTCTGACTGCAGCCTTTTGTTGTGTTATTAATGGTCTGAGATGAGTTATTGTTGTTGAGCCCCATGATTAATTTTGTCTCTGGATTTTCTCTTCTGTATCTGTTTTCCCATCTAATAACTAATTTGACATTGTTCCAAGTCATGACATGGGACTGTTTGTTGCAGTGGATTGTACATGCATTGTGGGTGTTATATGTGTGTCAAGTTAATTTATATTTTTGAAGCCTTGTCTTATTATTTTGTGACATTTTACCTACATAAAGTTTGTTGAATCCCCCATATGAAATGCTGTGGATGCCTTCATTTGACATCCCTTTCAGTGTGAATGATATCCTAGTGTTGTTCCTAAGAGTTTTGCTTTCAAGCAGCATTTGCGTTGCTTCCCAGACAACTAAATCAATAAGGAACATCACTGGGTGAGCCACTCAAGTGACAGGATGTCTTTGTGGGCATCTACTCCATTCCATGTGAGGGATGCTACAAACTACTATACACTGTGGGTTCAATATCACAGGGTATTAATTAACAATAATTCAAGAACAGATATATGTGATGCACTTAGATTTTACTTGGTGTATAATCTATCACCACTTTTTGTGAAATTATTTGTGAGCAGAGCCAACCTAATGAACATGATGTATTATGACCCAACTGATTGTGTACCTCATGTTGTCAAGCAGCCTCCATCTAATTCTTCTCCTCATCTCCCTTCTCCCACTGTGGTGAGGTGCATAAGCTAGTATTTTCACCTTCTTATCATTGATTTTTTAATAATTGCCCCGAATGTTTGTTTTTTATTAACACATCGGCTGTTTCCCACCAAGGCAGGGTGACCCAAAAAAACATTCTGTTTTCAAAATAATTAAGCTGTCTTGAGGGTGTGATAGATATATCTGTCTACCAGTATTACTGTTACAAAACAGTGAGTTTCAACAAGTTATCTAGTGTTCTTTTTAAGAAATGTTTGCTTTAAGATTTCTTTAAGTTTAGTATGTCATCAGTTTTTTGTTTCAAGATTCCCAACATATATGAACTGAATAATTTGTGCTTTCCACTGTGTGTGTTGTTCATTTAAAACCTGCTCTCAAAATTTTTCTCAAGGTCGAAGAATTTAAAAAAAAAAAATTTATGAAATGATAGAGAATCCTTTTCCAAGGGTAATGAAATCAAAAGTACGAAATTTGATGGAAAACTTACAGAATTATGCTCTCACAAAGTTAGTGGTTTTGGCAATGTTTATGCATCAGCGATTTCACCCACTTTGTGCTCTATTTTTGGCCAAGTCTATTGTTCCAGTCCACCACACTCATAGCTATTTTGCTAGTATTCCTTCTATTCCAATAAAGTGATCAGAAATCAGTAATTTGGCCAATTTCATGCAAAATTCAGCAATTGCCAATTTGAAAATAGGGTCCAGAATAAACAGTCTATGCATTCTTGGCACTAAATAAACACTTCCTCTGTTCCTTAGTCACGTCTCCAGGCCCCTCTTATATTACACTTGCTTTTCATTTTGAATAATAATTATTACAATAATGCAGACTACTGCATTATTGTAATAATTGTATAAATAATGTCAGTGCAATCCTGAATGCATATTAGACAGGCCAGTTGGACGCGTATTGGACAAGTGACGTATCATTTATGTACTCTGGAATATCAGCAAAAATTGAACATTTCCACTACTTTGAAC
The DNA here is from genome assembly GCA_009830355.1 of Cherax destructor. Lineage (NCBI taxonomy): Eukaryota > Metazoa > Arthropoda > Malacostraca > Decapoda > Parastacidae > Cherax > Cherax destructor. The sequence goes on from WNWK01029792.1 coordinate 18,714, forward strand.
TCTATTTTAAGCCACTTTCAGTCCTGAAACTAATCAAAATCATCTCTATTTCCATTATATATCTTCCATTCTATAAAATGAGACCAAGAAACTGAGAATACAACCATAAAAACCATAAGAAAATACACTGCAAAGTTGCTGTTTTAAACCAAAAACACAGTCAGTTTTTTCTCATGCACTGCATGCTGCAGTGGTGCACACTTACTGCATAGACCCATTCTCTCATATCTAGGCCAGATTTACTGCTCACAGCTTATTTGAGTGAGCTAAGCTATGGCATCATAATACAGGACCAACACTGGCTTCAAAGCCTTGATATAATTGGACCAACACCAATAGTGTTAAACTATAAATTGCCAAGGAATTATCCATTCTAATTACAAATTTACTCCATGGGGAAGTGGAACAGAATTCTTCCTCCGTAAGCTATGCGTGCCATGAGAAGCAACTAAAATGATGGGAGCAAGGGGCTAGTAACCCCTTCTCTTATATAAATTACTAAATTTAAAAAGAGAAACTTTCGTTTTTCTTTTTGGGCTACCCTGCCTCAGTGGGATACAGCTGGTTTGTTGAAAGAAGAATTACAAATTACTTTTTCAATATTAATAATGATATGTACTTGTATTTTCAGGAAGCTTTAGAGCAAGTAGTTAATACTGTACGACAAAGTTTTGGCAATCTAGATCACATAATGGAGGCACTCTACATCATTGGTCGCTATGATCTACTTGAGGACCACTTGGGCTTCAGTGTTGAAAACAATCTTCACAAAGTAAGTTGTTGAAAGATATTTTGTAAATACAGGTGCTCCTCACTTAACGACTGAGTTCCATTCCTACCAGTTGGTTAAGCGAATTGGTTGATAAGTGAGGAGCCACCCCTTACCGATATTTAAAGCATACTGTACTGGTAGTGGGATTGTGTCAGCCATCTTCAGATATTGTTTTAATGTCACTCACCTTTGCACCATTTATAGCATTTTTAGTATATTTTTAAATGTTTATGCAGTAGTGTACTGTATACTGTAATAAACAGAATAGAGGAAATTAGCTCTAATATACAGTGGTCCCTCAACTAACGAATGTAATCCGTTCCAGGAGCTAGTTCTTTACACAAAAAGTTCGCAATTCGAAACCTTATTTCCCATAAGAAATAATGTAAATACAATTAATCCGTTCCAGACATCCAAAAATATTAACAAAAAATACATTTTAATACTAAATAATACAAAACAGATGAATAAATAACATTTACTTACCTTTATTGAAGAGTTGCAGGCATCTGGAAGATAGGGAGGATGACAGGGGCAGGGTGTTAGTGTTTGGAAGGGAAATCCCCATCCAAAAGGACTTCAGGTAACAAGTCCCTCTCTGGGGTTACTTCCCTTCTTGGTCTTTTAATGCCACTAGGACCAGCTTGAGAGTCACTGGATCCCAGCCTTGCGAAATAACTGTCCACAGTCCTCTGTTTCTGGCGCCTGTTTAATATTTTCCTGAAGTGCAACATGGCTCTGTCACTGAACTGGTTGCACAGATGGCTCATTTCAGCTTGCTGAGAGTGGTGTTTTTCAACAAAACTTTGCACATCGTTCCACTTGGAACAAATTTCCTTAAGCACTGAAGAAGGCACCTCCTTCTCTCTCTCTCTCCCTCCTCCTGTGAAGCAATAACCTTAGCTCTGGTCTGATGCTGTTCCAGTTCCAGCTGTTGCAGCTCTTCATTTGTTAGCTCTACCCTGTGCTCTTCCACCAACTCTTCCACATCCTCACCACTCACCTCCAACCCCAGCCTGTTCCCCAATGCCACAATATCTTCCACAATATCTTCCTCAACAGGCACAGGGTCGTCAGGGTCAGGGTCAGCCTCAAATCCTTCAAAATCCCTCTTTTCAACACAATCCGGCCACAGTGGTCTCCAAGCAGAGTTCAAAGTCCTGGAAGTCACTCCCTCCCAAGCCTTACCTATAAGGCCTATGCAATGCACGATATTGAAGTGATCTTTCCAGAACTCTCTTAGGGTCAATGCAGTGTCTGAGGTCATTTGAAAGCACTTTTCAAACACTGCTTTGGTGTACAGTTTTTGAAGTTTGCAATGACCTGCTGGTCCATGGGCTGGATGAGAGGAGTGGTGTTAGGAGGCAAGAACTTCACTCTGATGAAACTGAAGTTCTCAGACAAATAGTCTTCCAAGTTGTGAGGATGAGCAGGAGCATTGTCCAGTACCAGGAGGTACTTGAGTCCCAATTTCTTTTCCAGGAGGTATTTCTTCACACTATGGCCAAACACTCCAGTCAACCATTCCTTAAAAAAGTCCGTAGTGACCCATGCATTAGTGTTAGCCTTCCAATGCACACACAAATTATTCCTGTTAACATTGTGTTTTGAAGGCTCTGGGATTTTCTGCGTGATACACCAGTAAAGGCTTCACTTTAAAATCCCCACTAGCGTTAGAACAAAACAAGAGAGTTAGCCTGTCTTTCATAGGCTTGTGTCCTGGCAGTGCCTTTTCCTCCTGAGTAATGAAGGTCCTGTTGGGCAGTTTCTTCCAAAACAGGCCTGTTTCATCACAATTAAACACTTGTTGGGGGAGGAATTCTTCAGCCTCTACGAACCCCTTAAATTCACTCACAAATTTTTCAGCTGCACGTTTGTCTGAGCTGGCTGCCTCACCATGTCTCACAACACTGTGTATGCCACTACGTTTCTTAAACCTCTCAAACCAGCCTCTGCTGGCTTTAAAATCACTCTCCTCGGCACTGGCTCCAGGCATTGTCTTGACAAGATCTGCGTGCAACTTCCTTGCCTTTTCACAAATTATCACAGTGGAAATACTATCACCTGCTAATTGTTTATTGTTTATCCACACCATCAACAACTTCTCAACCTCATCCACTGTTTTCGATCTCTTTTTCGTTAACATAACCCCTTTTGCAACATTAGCTTCCTTGATCTCATTTCTCTTTGCCAGGATAGTGCCGATACTAGATTTGTTTTTGTTGTACATCCTGGCAAGCTCACTCACACGTACACCACTCTCATATTTTTCTATAATTTCTTTCTTCAGTTCAATGGTGTTCCTCACTCTCTTTACCACAGGGGTGCCACTAGGAAGTTTCTTTGGACCCATGGTGACTTATTTCACAGTGACAATCAATAAACAATCAATAAATACAACAAAAGTATTGTGAATGTTTGAAAGAGCGCGCTGGGTAATGTTCTCTCAAGTGTAAACAATGCTTGACTGGCATCTTGTCGTCTTGTCTGCCTCACAGCGCTTGCAAGGGGCAGGCGGACAGGTCTGATACGGTTCGCTTCGCGAGAAAAATATTTTGCGAAAAAAACCGTTCGTTACGCGATTTGTTCGCTATGTGGAGTGTTCGTTAGGCGGGGGTTCACTGTACAGTGGACCCCCGGTTTACGTACTGCTCCAAACTCGAACAATTATGTAAGTGTATTTTTGTAAGTGCTTTTGTAAGTGTATTTTTGGGGGTCTAAAAGGACTAATCTAATTTACATATTCCTTATGGGAACAAATTCGTTTGGTAACGGCACTTGAACAGCATTCTGGAACGAATTAATTACATAAACCGGGGGTCCACTGTATGTACGTAGGTTTGCATACTGTAAATACAGTGGACCCCCGGATTTCGTCAATAATTCTTTCCAGAATGCTGTTCAGTGCTGTTACTGAATGAATTTGTTCCCATAAGAACGAATGTAAATTAGATTAGTCCGTTTCAGTCCCCAAAAAAAAATACACTTAAAAACCTTACAAAAATACACTTACATAATTGTTCGATTTGGGGATGCAAAAATCCAGGGTACCACTGTAAAGGAAATTTTTTATTTATTCAAATAATAAAAAGGGTTTCAAAGGAAACTCCAATTTGGGATAACTTTTTTAAATTTGCAGGGTTTGGAGCTGTAGAGGGCAAGGAAATGGGAGGACTTGTGGGGGTAGGGGTCTGGGGTGTAATTTTTAAAAAAGAATCCCATTATTGTGGTCTGCTTTGAAATTTTCTTTTATCTTCATAAATTTCACAATAGAATTGAAAAAGTTCATTCATTTGCCGTTTCCAGGGCTTTTCCATACAGCTCACAATACCAACTGGTGGGAGAGCTGATCATTTTCTGCATGGTCAGTAAACAGGTAGGTCGAATGAGGACTGCCTGAAATGGGGTTTTTTTAAAAGCAAAAAATATCCATCATATTTTTTTTTTTATTTCCCTTTTATCACTTGTCTCCCACCAAGGTAGGACAGTTATTATTGTTATTATTATTATTACTTTTAAGGGGGAGTGTTTAACCCATGGGGGTCATACAGCTTGTGGGGAATTATGAGACTACCTGTCTGGGCTTCACTGCCACTTACAAACAGATAATTCAACCCCAAAAGGGCCGCCAAAATTTAAATTTTCCGCAATCACCCCCCGCGAGGCATGTGGAAAACTTAAGTCGTCCCTGGTCGAACCAACGACTTTTATTCAATATTTCACACCCCCCACCCACGTCCGCTCTGGACCAGTTATAATAAATTGAAATAGATAACACCAATAGTTATGGTGTTGTTATTTTTAGTGGACTGTATTTTGGTATTGGGCTGATTAGAAAGAGAAGGAAGAGAATTAAAATTATAAAACCATCACTCACCCCTTATTTAATGATAGACATTGAGATCATTGACACATCCACAAAATTCCCCAACAAACCCCAAAGGGGCCCAAATCAGATAGGTATGAAAAGAGAATACTTACTGCGGGAGGAGACAGCATTTTTTAAGTCTCCTTCTGGGGGGAATAGTCGTTTTTAAAGGTAGACACCGGGCCACGTCGGGGTGATGGTAAATTGGTTGTCCCGGGGAAAAAAAGTATTGATTTTTTTACACCCCCCTTTTCAATTTCGGGGCAGAATCGTGAGGGCAACATGCGGCCCCAAAGGGGAATGCTCCAGATCACTGCACTCATCCTCCCCTGATATTTAAATCCCTTCTTTTTTTCACATGACGATTTAATGTCCCATTTTTCCCCTCTTAGAAGTTAACCATTAATAATTTTTAATGAAAAAAGATCAAACCGACGCCATTTCTTCTACTGAACACTCATAATGGGGGGGCGCCCCTATTTAACACATTATCACCCTTTTTGGGGTTCCCAGACGCGATCTTTTTTTTATACTATGCTGGGGAACCAAACACTTCCTATTGTGAAGTGAGGGCCCTTAAAACCCGCCGGGCCCTAAACCCCAATTTCTGACTCCATTAAGTCAGAACTCTCCCATTGGCTAACCTTCGCCCCCTTCTCCCATGTGATTGACCCCGGCCCAAAAACGCCACAGGGCCCGTTGGTTCTCTGCTGTAC
>WNWK01029793.1:0-24069 GCA_009830355.1 Cherax destructor
CAATCTTTCTTCGTAAGGAAGATTTCTAATGCTATGTATTAATTTAGTCATTCTACGCTGAATGTTTTCTAACGAATTTATGTCCATTCTGTAATATGGAGACCAGAACTGAGCTGCGTAATCTAGGTGAGGCCTTACTAATGATGTATAAAGCTGTAATATAACCTCTGGACTTCTGTTGCTAACACTTCTTGATATAAATCCCAGTAATCTATTTGCCTTATTACGTACGCTTAGGCATTGATGTCTTGGTTTAAGGTTGCTGCTTACCATCACCCCCAAGTCCTTCTCGCAATCTGTATGGCTAAGTTCTACGTTCAGAACCTTGCATTTATCTACATTGAACTGCATCTGCCACTTTTCTGACCACGAATTAAGTTTGTCTAAATCTTCCTGAAGTTCTATGACATGATAATGATACTCAACATGGATTCACCAGGGGCCGTTCCTGCCTAACTAAATTTATTAACTTTTTTCAGTAAGGCTTTTGAGGCAGTTGATCATGATAAAGAATTCGATATTGTTTATTTGGATTTTAGTAAGGCTTTTGATAGAGTACCACATCAGAGACTGTTAAAGAAAGTGGCTGCTCACGGCATTGGAGGAAAAGTGTTTTCATGGATCGAGTCAGGGCTCACCAATAGGAAGCAGAGGGTGTGCATTAATGGGGTTAAATCTGAGTGGGGATCTGTAACAAGTGGCGTTCCACAGGGATCGGTTTTGGGCCCGTTGTTGTTTATAATATATATAAATGACCTTGACGAGGGAATTACTAGTGATATGAGCAAATTCGCTGATGACACGAAGATAGGTAGGATAATCGATTCAGACGTAGATGTCACGGAACTTCAGGAGGATTTAGACAAACTCAATTCCTGGTCAGAAAAATGGCAGATGCAGTTCAATGTAGATAAATGCAAAGTTCTAAAGCTCGGGAATGTTCATAACCCTAGCACCTACCAGCTTAATAATGTTAAACTCAGCCGTACAGAATGCGAAAAGGATCTGGGGGTTATGGTAAGCAGCAACCTCAAACCAAGTCAGCAATATTGGTTTGGAAATAGGGTAGTTGATGAGTGGAACAGTCTGCCTAGTAGGGTCATTGAATCTATGACCTTGGGTAGTTTCAAATTTAGGTTGGATAAATTCATGAGTGAGAGGGGTTGGATTTGAGTGGGACTCGCACTTGAGTTAATAGAATCTTCAAAGCTTATTTCTTGGGTAGAATTGAAAATTAGGTTGGGCAATTATTCTGTTAGTGGGATGGATTGTGAAGGACCTGCCTAGTATGGGTAAACAGGCCTGCTGCAGTGCTCCTCCTTTCTTATGTTTCTTATGTTCTTATGTTCTTATTTCTTGGGTAGCATTGAAAATTAGGTTGAACAAATATTCTGTTAGTGGGATGGAATGTGAAGGACCTGCCTAGAATGGGCCAACAGGCCTGCTGCAGTGTTCCTCCTTTCTTATGTTCTTATGTTCTTATATTATTAGAAGCCATCTAGATAACCATAATTTGATTAATGATACCCAGCATGGATTCACGAGGGGCCGTTCCTGCCTATCTAATTTATTAACCTTCTTCAGTAAAGCTTTTGAGGCTGTTGATCACGATAAAGAATTCGATATTGTTTATTTAGACTTTAGTAAGGCTTTTGATAGAGTACCGCACCAGAGACTGTTAAAGAAAGTGGCAGCTCATGGCATTGGGGAAAAGTGCTGTCATGGATCGAGTCATGGCTCACCAATAGGAAGCAGAGAGTGTGCATAAATGGGGTTAAATCCGAATGGGGACTTGTAACAAGTGGTGTTCCACAGGGATCAGTCTTAGGCCCATTGTTATTTATAATATATATCAATGACCTTGATGAGGAATTACTAGTGATATGAGCAAATTCGCTGACGACACGAAGATAGGTAGGATAATTGATTCAAACATAGATGTCATAGAACTTCAGGAAGATTTAGACAAACTTAATTCGTGGTCAGAAAAGTGGCAGATGCAGTTCAATGTAGATAAATGCAAGGTTCTGAAGCTCGGGAGTGTCCATAACCCAAGCACTTATAAGTTAAATAACGTAGAACTTAGCCATACAGATTGCGAGAAGGACTTGGGGGTGATGGTAAGCAGCAACCTTAAACCAAGACAGCAATGCCTAAGCGTACGTAATAAGGCAAATAGATTACTGGGATTTATATCAAGAAGTGTTAGCAACAGAAGTCCAGAGGTTATATTACAGCTTTATACATCATTAGTAAGGCCTCACCTAGATTACGCAGCTCAGTTCTGGTCTCCATATTACAGAATGGACATAAATTCGTTAGAAAACATTCAGCGTAGAATGACTAAATTAATACATAGCATTAGAAATCTTCCTTACGAAGAAAGATTGAAGACCCTAAAATTACATTCACTTGTAAGACGTAGAATGAGGGAGACATGATCGAGGTATACAAGTGGAAAATGGGTATTAACAAAGGGGATATAAATAAGGTCTTGAGGATATCTCTCCAAGAGAGAACCGCAATAATGGATTCAAGTTAGATAAGTTTAGATTTAGAAAGGATATAGGAAAGTATTGGTTTGGAAATAGGGTAGTTGATGAGTGGAACAGTCTGCCTAGTAGGGTTATTGAAGCTAGGGCCTTGGGTAGTTTTAAATTTAGGTTGGATAAATTCATGAGTGAGAGGGGTTGGATTTGAGTGGGACTCGCGCATGAGTGGGTAGAATTGTCAAAGCTTATTTCTTGGGTAGCTTTGAAAATTGGGTTGAGCAAATATTCTGTTAGTGGGATGGATTGTGAAGGACCTGCCTAGTATGGGCCAACAGGCCTGCTGCAGTGTTCCTCCTTTCTTATGTTCTTATGTTCTTATGTTAACTCACACCCACCCGCACAAACTCATACATTTATCTAGTCGACCACCTGCAGTTAACCCTCTCCAGGTAAACTCCAGGTAGTCAGGTCACTTCCACTTAAGGAATTAGTACAGCATCTGACCTAGTAGCACAAGCTAGTCAGGTACAACTCACACCCACCCACACCCACTCATGCATTTATCTAACCTATTTTTAAAACTACACAACGTCCCAGCCCCTATGACATTACTCGGGAGTTTGTTCCACTCATCCACAACTCTATTACCAAACCAGTGCTTTCCTATATCCTACCTAAATCTGAACTTTTCCAACTTGAAACCATTGCTGCGAGTCCTGTCTTGGCTGGATATTTTCAGCATGCTATTTACATCCCCTTTATTTATTCCTGTTTTCCATTTAGCCACCTCAATCATATCCCCCTAATTCTACGTCTTTCTAGAGAGTGCAGATTCAGGGCCATCAGTCTATCCTCATAGGGAAGATTTCTGATACATGTGATCAACTTTGTCATCCTCCTCTGTACGTTTTCCAGTGCATTTATATCCATTCTGTAATACGGTGACCAGAACTGTGCAGCATAATCTAAATGAGGCCTAACCAAAGATATATAGAGTTGAAGAACAACCTGAGGACTTCTATTATTTATACTTCTTGACATGAAGCCAAGGATTCATAAGAACATAAGAAAGGAGGAACACTGCAGCAGGCCTGTTGGCCCATACTCGGCAGGTCCTTCACATTCCATCCCACTAACAGAATATTTGTTCAACCTAATTTTCAATGCTACCCAAGAAATAAGCTTTGATAATTTTATTTACTCATGTGCAATTCCTACACAAATCCAACCCCTTTCACTCATGAATTTATCCAACCTAAATTTAAAACTACCCAAGGTCCTTGCTTCAATAACCCTACTAGGCAGACTGTTCCACTCATCAACTACCCTATTTCCAAACCAATACTTTCCTATATCCTTTCTAAATCTAAACTTAATTAACTTGAATCCATTATTGCGGGTTCTCTCTTGGAGAGATACCCTCAAGACCTTATTTATATCCCCTTTGTTAATACCCATTTTCCACTTGTATACCTCGATCATGTCTCCCCTCATTCTACGTCTTACAAGTGAATGTAATTTAAGGGTCTTCAATCTTTCTTCGTAAGGAAGACTTCTAATGCTATGTATTAATTTAGTCATTCTACGCTGAATGTTTTCTAACGAATTTATGTCCATGACAAAAGTCATGGCTTTTGTCATGGATCGAGTCATGGCTCACCAATAGGAAGCAGAGAGTGTGCATAAATGGGGTTAAATCCGAATGGGGACTTGTAACAAGTGGTGTTCCACAGGGATCAGTCTTAGGCCCATTGTTATTTATAATATATATCAATGACCTTGATGAGGGAATTACTAGTGATATGAGCAAATTCGCCGACGACACGAAGATAGGTAGGATAATTGATTCAAACATAGATGTCATAGAACTTCAGGAAGATTTAGACAAACTTAATTCGTGGTCAGAAAAGTGGCAGATGCAGTTCAATGTAGATAAATGCAAGGTTCTGAAGCTCGGGAGTGTCCATAACCCAAGCACTTATAAGTTAAATAACGTAGAACTTAGCCATACAGATTGCGAGAAGGACTTGGGGTGATGGTAAGCAGCAACCTTAAACCAAGACAGCAATGCCTAAGCGTACGTAATAAGGCAAATAGATTACTGGGATTTATATCAAGAAGTGTTAGCAACAGAAGTCCAGAGGTTATATTACAGCTTTATACATCATTAGTAAGGTCTCACCTAGATTACGCAGCTCAGTTCTGGTCTCCATATTACAGAATGGACATAAATTCGTTAGAAAACATTCAGCGTAGAATGACTAAATTAATACATAGCATTAGAAATCTTCCTTACGAAGAAAGATTGAAGACCCTAAAATTACATTCACTTGTAAGACGTAGAATGAGGGAGACATGATCGAGGTATACAAGTGGAAAATGGTATTAACAAAGGGGATATAAATAAGGTCTTGAGGATATCTCTCCAAGAGAGAACCCGCAATAATGGATTCAAGTTAGATAAGTTTAGATTTAGAAAGGATATAGGAAAGTATTGGTTTGGAAATAGGGTAGTTGATGAGTGGAACAGTCTGCCTAGTAGGGTTATTGAAGCTAGGACCTTGGGTAGTTTCAAATTTAGGTTGGATAAATTCATGAGTGAGAGGGGTTGGATTTGAGTGGGACTCGCGCATGAGTGGGTAGAATTGTCAAAGATTATTTCTTGGGTAGCATTGAAAATTGGGTTGAGCAAATATTCTGTTAGTGGGACGGATTGTGAAGGACTTGCCTAGTATGGGCCAACAGGCCTGCTGCAGTGTTCCTCCTTTCTTATGTTCTTATGTAATCTAGGTGAGGCCTTACTAATGATGTATAAAGCTGTAATATAACCTCTGGACTTCTGTTGCTAACAGTTCTTGATATAAATCCCAGTAATCTATTTGCCTTATTACGTACGCTTAGGCATTGCTGTCTTGGTTTAAGGTTGCTGCTTACAATCACCCCAAGTCCTTCTCGCAATCTGTATGGCTAAGTTCTACGTTATTTAACTTATAAGTGCTTGGGTTATGGACACTCCCGAGCTTTAGAACTTTGCATTTATCTACATTGAACTGCATCTGCCATTTTTCTGACCAGGAATTGAGTTTGTCTAAATCCTCCTGTAGTTCACTGACATCTACGTCTGAATCGATTATCCTACCTATCTTCGTGTCATCAGCGAATTTGCTCATATCACTAGAAATTCCTCGTCAAGGTCATTTATATATATTATAAACAACAACGGGCCCAAAACCGATCCCTGAGGAACGCCACTTGTTACAGATCCCCACTCCGATTTAACCCCATTTATGCACCCTCTGCTTCCTATTGGTGAGCCATGACTCGATCCATGACAACACTTTTCCCCAATGCCATGAGCAGCCACCTTCTTTAACAGTCTCTGATGTGGTACTCTATCAAAAGCCTTACTAAAATCCAAAAAAACAATATCGAATTCTTTATCATTATCAACTGCCTCAAAAGCCTTACTGAAAAAAGTTAATAAATTAGTTAGGCAGGAACGGCCCCTGGTGAATCTATGCTGAGTATCATTAATCAAATTATGCCTATCGAGATGGCTTCTTATGTTATCAGCTATAATCGACTCTAGTAATTTGCCTACAATTGATGTTAGACTTATTGGGCGGTAATTTGATGGTAACGACTTGTCCCCTGCTTTAAAAATAGGAATTACATTAGCCATCTTCTACGTATCCGACACTACACCTGTTTGAAGAGATAGGTTAAAAATGTTAGTTAAGGGTTCACAGAGTTCCATTTTGCATTCCTTAAGAACCCTTGAAAAAAGCTCATCAGGACATGGCGATTTATTTTGCTTCAAACGGTCTATCTGGAAAAATAAACACTTAAGCAGTATGGAAATAAATGGTATAAAATACCGACACAATGGAAAAATAAACACATAAGCAGTATAATGTGATCCTTTATTGACAACGTTTCGCCCACGCAGTGGCTTTATCGAGTCACAGACAGATCTACCTGGAAAATGAGCAACATGGAGATATATTAGGTACAGTCAGGTGGAGAATGCTGGGTCAGGTGGAAAGCTGCATGTGACAGTCTTAAAAGTAGTGTGATAGTTAAAAACATAGTGTGACTTAAAGGACCTGCAGTGTACCATTCTTGAGTTCTAGGTGGGATAGCGTTGAAGAAGTTTCTTGGCAATAGGTTCAGCTATGTTGTAGAAGCCGTTGTTCTGGTTGAAGTTGTTGGATATACAGATGAGTGATGATTCTAGGATTCTTCGGTATTGCGTGTTGTCTTCTCTGGCGATGAGTCTTGCGTTTCTGTAGTTGATTAAATGGTTGTGTAAATTTCGGTGTTGAACACAGGCATTTCTTGAGTCGTCAGATCTGCCTGCGTACTGGTGTTCTGAAATGCGTGTTTGTAGGTCTCTGGATGTTTCGCCAACGTATAATTTGCTGCAGCCATTAGAAGGGATTGTGTATACAGGAAAAGCTTCAATCCACGGCAGGGGTATACACAATCCCTTGTAATGGCTGCAGCAAATTATACGTTGGCGAAACATCCAGAGACCTACAAACACGCATTTCAGAACACCAGTACGCAGGCAGATCTGACGACTCAAGAAATGCCTGTGTTCAACACCGAAATTTACACAACCATTTAATCAACTACAGAAACGCAAGACTCATCGCCAGAGAAGACAACACGCAATACCGAAGAATCCTAGAAATCATCACTCATCTATATATCCAACAACTTCAACCAGAACAACGGCTTCTACAACATAGCTGAACCTATTGCCAAGAAACTTCTTCAACGCTATCCCACCTAGAACTCAAGAATGGTACACTGCAGGTCCTTTAAGTCACACTATGTTTTTAACTATCACACTACTTTTAAGACTGTCACATGCAGCTTTCTCCACCTGACCCAGCATTCTCCACCTGACTGTACCCTATATATATTTCCATGTTGCTCATTTTCCAGGTAGATCTGTCTGTAACTCGATAAAGCCCACTGCGTGGGCGAAACGTTGTCAATAAAAAATCACATTATACTGCTTATGTGTTTATTTTCCCATTGTGTCGGTATTTTATACCATTTATTTCCAACGGTCTATCTGTTTGATAACCATTTCACTAGTGACTGTGATACTACATAATTTATCTTCTTCAGGCCCACTAAAATACCTAGTTCTTGGGATATTATTAGTGTCTTCCTGAGTGAAAACCGAGAGAAAATAATTATTAAAGATAGAGCACATTTCATTCTTTTTGTCAGTAAGATACCCATAATTATTTTTAAGAGGACCTATCTTATCTCTAACTTTTGTTCTATACACCTGGAAAAAACTTTTTGGGTTAGTTTTCGAATCCCTAGCAACTTTAATTTCGTAGTCCCGTTTAGCTTTTCTTATCCCCTTTTTAACATCTCTCTTAATGTCAATATACTGATTCATAAGATGACCCTCACCTCTTTTGATATGCCTATAAATTCCTTTCTTCTGCTAATGTAGTTCCTATATTCAAATCAGGGGATAAGTCCAGTCCATCAAATTACCGTCCAATAAGCCTCACGTCTATAGTAGGCAAATTATTAGAATCAATTATAGCTGATATTATCAGAAGTCACCTTGAAGAACATAATTTGATTAATGAATCTCAGCATGGGTTTACGAGAGGTCGTTCCTGCCTGACAAATTTACTGACGTTTTTCAATAAAACATTTGAGGCAGTAGACAGTGATAAAGAATATGATATAATTTACTTGGATTTCAGTAAGGCCTTCGATAGAGTACCTCATAAGAGACTCTTAAGAAAGGTGGCAGCTCATGGTATAGGAGGTAAAGTTCTAGCATGGATAGAGGCATGGCTTACCAATAGAAAGCAGAGAGTTTCCATTAATGGGGTCAAATCTGAATGGGGATTTGTCACCAGTGGCGTTCCACAAGGATCAGTTTTGGGCCCATTGTTGTTCATAATTTACATAAATGACCTTGATGAAGGAATTGCAAGTGACATGAGTAAATTTGCTGATGATACAAAAATAGGCCGTATAATTCATTCTGAGGAGGATACCAATGAACTCCAGGAGGATTTGGATAAATTAATGTCTTGGTCTGAAAAGTGGCAGATGAAGTTCAATGTGGATAAGTGTAAGGTGCTAGTCGTTGGTAATGAAAATATCCCTCGAATTTATAAACTAGGTGAAGTTGAGCTTGATCATACAGAATGTGAAAAGACTTGGGAGTCATGGTAAGCAGAAATCTAAAGCCAAGACAACAGTGCCTAAGTGTGCGCAATAAGGCTAACAGATTACTAGGATTTATTTCAAGAAGTATAAGCAACAGAAGTCCAAAAGTTATTTTACAGCTCTATACATCACTAGTGAGACCTCATTTGGATTATGCAGCTCAGTTTTGGTCTCCTTACTACAGGATGGATATAGATTCATTGGAGAACATACAAAGAAGAATGACTAAAATGATTTACAGTATAAGAAATCTCCCGTATGAAGATAGACTTAGAGCATTGAATCTCCACTCTCTGGAGAGACGTAGAATGAGGGGAGATATCATCGAGGTGTACAAGTGGATGATGGGCATAAACAAAGGAGATATTAATAAAATACTGAGGATATCGAACCAAGTAAGAACCAGAAATAACGGATTTAAATTGGATAAATTTAGATTTAGAAAGGACATAGGCAAGTACTGGTTTTCGAACAGAGTTGTAGATGCGTGGAACAATCTTCCGAGTAGGGTGATAGAGGCTAGGACCTTGGGTGGCTTTAAAAAGAGATTGGACAAATATATGAGTGGGAGGGGCTGGGTTTGATTAGTGTCGTGAGTACAGGAGTAAATTCTTAGGTAGTGGTGGTTTTGATAAGGACCTGCCTTGTATGGGCCAGTAGGCCTTCTGCAGTGTTCCTCCATTCTTATGTTCTTATGTTCTAAAATATATTTGAGCCTATTATTCATCCATTTTGGGTCATTTCTATTCGATCTAATTTCTTTATATGGGATAAATGTTCTTTGGGCAGCCTGTATAGTGTTAAAACTGTCATATTGATACCTCTCTTCGTCACCCCAGTCCACAGTTGATAAGTGTTCTCTAAGTCCATTATAATCTGCTAAGCGAAAATCTGGGACCGTTACTGAATTATCCCTACTATCATACATCCATTCAATGCTAAAGATAATTGACTTGTGGTCGCTTGAGCCGAGTTCCTCTGTAATTTCTAAATTATTAACAAGGGTTTCCTTGCTTGCCAGAACCAAGTCAAGTAGGTTATTTCCCCTTGTAGGTTCTGTTACAAACTGCTTCAAAAAGCAATCCTGAACTACTTCTAAAAAGTCGTTAGATACTAAATTCCCTGTCAAGAAATTCCAATCAATCTGACTAAAGTTAAAGTCCCCTAGAATTACTACGTTATCGTGCCTTGTGGCCTTAACAATTTCCTCCCAAAGTAGTCTCCCTTGTTCCCTATCTAAGTTTGGAAGACGGTAAATCACGCCTAAAATCAGTTTTTCACACCCCTCTGAAAATTCTATCCAGACAGACTCTGTATGTGTTAATTCAGACTTTATACCCGTTTTTATGCAACAATTTAAATGATCACGGACATAGAGTGCCACCCCACCCCTTCCTGATACTTCTGTCTACTTGGAACAATTTAAAACCCTGAATGTGACATTCGGCAGGCAAGTCCCGATTTTCATATTAAACCATGTCTCAGTTATTGCAAAAACATCAATATTACCCGTACTTGCAACTAATCTCAACTCGTCCATCTTATTCCTAGCACTACGACTATTGGTGTAATAAATATTTAAAGACCCTCCTTTCTCTTTAACCTTCCTGCTCATTTCTGTTTTTCCACTATACCTATTACTGTCCACCTTATTCTGCCTATTACTAGTTCTCCTAGAACTTATAATATTACTACACTGGGACTTCACTGTTTTCCCCCCAAAACCCATACCACTAACTATTTCTAGTTTAAAGCCCTAACAGCTCCCTCCACTGCAGTTGCCAGTGCCCCCACCCAAGACCTGGATAAGTGAACCCCATCCCTGGCATACATGTCATTTCTGCCATAGAAGAGGTCCCAGTTGTCAATGAATGTTACTGAATTTTTCTTACAGTATTTGTCCAGCCAGCAATTGACACCAATTGCCCTGGACAGCCATTCATTTCCAACTCCTCTCCTTGGCAAAATACCACATATGACAGGGTTCCCACCCTTCTTCCTAATTATGTCTATTGCTGACCTAAACCTGCTAGCTTTATTGCGAACATTTATGCACTGTTGTCTTGGTTTCAGATTACTACTAACCAGAACTCCTAAATCCTTCTCGCAATCACAAGTATTAAGATCTACATTTTTCAGTTTATATGTGGCATGGTTATTGTCCTGCCCAACATTTAGAACTTTGCATTTGTCTACATTAAACTGCATCTGCCACTTCTCCGACCACTGCATCAGTCTATTCAAATCATCCTGGAGTGCTCTAATGTCCTCATTAGAATGAATTGGACGGCCTATTTTGGTGTCATCAGCAAATTTGCTTATGTTGCTATTTATTCCCTCATCTATGTCGTTTATGTAAATTGAAAACAACAGGGGGCCCAAAACTGACCCCTGTGGAACACTGCTTGAGACGTGCCCCCATTCTGATTTCACTCCATTTATGCAAACTCTCTGCCGCCTATTTGTCAACCATGCCTCTACCCAGGAAAAAATTTCTCCTCCTTTTCCGTGTGCCTTAAGTTTCCTCAGTAGCCTCTGATGTGGAACTTTATCGAAAGCCTTGTGAATGAATGGTTCAGAGAACCGACGAGTTGGTAAATTAGACACATATGCAACACTTGGGTATCTTTATTGAGGAAACGTTTCGCCACACAGTGGCTTCATCAGTCCATACAAAGGAGAATCGTGAAGAACAGGAGGAGTGTGAGGTTGTCAGGCCCTCAATCTTGAGTTGATGTTGTCAGTCCATCAATCTTGAATAGAATAACAGCATATGAGCAGAGGGAGCTTATATACTGTAGACAGGAGAGGTGCAGCAGTTGTAGGAGGTGTCACATTTGTTCAATGTGGAAGTAGGTCGTGCCCAAGGAATAGGCAAGCGAAGAAATCCCTGTATTAAGATACCAAGATGTTGCAGTGTCAGACAGGATGTGAATGAATGGTTCAGAGAACCGACGAGTTGGTAAATTAGACACATATGCAACACTTGGGTATCTTTATTGAGAAACGTTTCGCCACACAGTGGCTTCATCAGTCCATACAAAGGAGAATCGTGAAGAACAGGAGGAGTGTGAGGTTGTCAGGCCCTCAATCTTGATTGAGGGCCTGATGATGGACTGATGATGATGGACTGATGAAGCCACTGTGTGGCGAAACGTTTCCTCAATAAAGATACCCAAGTGTTGCATATGTGTCTAATTTACCATCGAAAGCCTTACTGAAGTCCATATACACAATATCATATTCATTACCATGATCTACCTCCTCAAACACCTTAGTGAAAAAAGATAGTAAATTCATAAGACAGGAACGCCCCTTAGTAAAACCGTGTTGAGATTCATTAATCAGTTTATGCCTTTCAAGATGGCTACGAATTGCCTCGGCAATTATTGATTTCATAAATTTACCAACTATGGAGGTAAGGCCTATAGTAAGGTCTATAGTTCAAAGCTAAGGACCTGACACCTGCCTTCTAAATAGGCATTACATTTGCCCTTTTCCACTTGTCTGGCCCTATGCCAGTTTGTAGTGATATATTGAAAATTTGATAGGTTTTAATTTTTCTATTTGTCTGAGGACCATGTCACTAGTTACCCCAATCGAGCATAGTCTATTATCTTCCTGTTCTACATAATTTATTATTTCTGGAATTCTGCTAGTATCTTCCTGAGTAAAAACTGTGAGAAAGTAAGTATTGAAAATTTCACACATATCCTTATCACTGTCCGTGATCTGTCCTGAGTTACTCTTAAGTGGGCCTATCTTGTCCTAATCTTACTTCGAATCCCTTGCGACCTTAGCCTCATAATCCCTTTTTGGTTTTCTTATTCCTTTTTTTATTTCTCTCTTTAATTGAAAATATTGATTTCATATCTGTTCATTCCCTCTTTTGATACGCCTATATATGCCTCTCTTTTGACCAATGAGATGTTTTAATCTATTGTTCATCCATTTAGGATCATTTTTGCTAGATCTAATTTCCCTACTCGGAACAAAAGTTGACTGGGCAGCTAGAACTATGCTCTGGAAAACGTCATATTGGCACCCAAAACCACCTACCTGACCCATAGTCAGGTCATCCCAATTTAGCCCAGCTAGGTAATTTCTCAGCCCCATGAAGTCGGCTAAGCGAAAGTCTGGAACAGGGACTTGATTGCAGTTACCTGGGTAATTCCATGATATATTGAAACTAAGTGATTTGTGATCGCTTTCCCCAAGCTCTTTATTAACCTCAAGATTATTAATTAGTGATTCTTTGTTGGCAAGAACCAAATCAAGCAAGTTGGTACCTCTAGTTGGTTCTGTCACAAACTGTTTTAGAAAAAATTCCTGAACCGTATCAAGAAAGTCACTAGACTCAAGATTACCTGTCACATTGTTCCAATCAATTTGTCTAAAGTTAAAATCTTCTATTAACACAACATTTTCATATCTAGACGCCTTATGAATTTCGCCCCATAGCAGCTTACTGCTATGTAGTCTTTTGCTTCTCTTCTGCCTCCTCTCTAGAGCTCATCAAAATCCCCCTCTGTTCTCTCTGTCTTTCCTCAAGATCTGATATCCCATTGGAAAGATGTCATCTGTTATCATTCCTGAGATCTTCGTTTCGTTGAGAGCTATGATGTCCAGTGATGCCTCTTTGATTCTTTCATGCCACTCCTCCCACGTATTCATTATTCCATAAGTGTTGGTATACCATACCTTCAGTTTCCTCTCCAACTCTGTGTTCTGTGGGGTCTGTGAGAGTAGGGGGCCTGGTAGTGTGCTGTGGGATTCTACAGGATATTGTGGGGGGGGCTGAAAGTGTTGTTTGTGGTTTGTCTGTGCTGACTCTGTCCTTGTCTCTTCCTAGCCCCTTCCGTTTCTGTCATCTCCTTCAACTGCTGTCGTTCTGTTCTTCTTCTGTTGCGGTCTAGGAACACCCTTTTGTATGTTGATGATTCCTTTAGTTTTGGTTTCTCTTGCAGAATCCTTTTCCGCAACATTAATGTCTTGAAAATCAGTTTGACCAGCTGATTTCTTCCCTTCGATTACCCTCCCATTCTCTGAAATTTTACTATCTCAGTCATATCGTCCTCGCCTATTTCTTTGATGATGATGATGATGATGATGTGTGTGTATGTGTGTGTACTCACCTATTTGTACTCACCTATTTGTGGTTACAGGGGTCGAGTCATAGCTCCTGGCCCCGCCTCTTCACTGATTGCTACTAGGTCCTCTCTCTCCCTGCTCCATGAGCTTTATCAAACCTCGTCTTAAAACTATATATAGTTCCTGCCTCCACTACGTCGCTTTCTAGGCTATTCCACTTCCTGACAACTCTATGACTGAAGAAATACTTCCTAACATCCCTTTGACTCATAGGAGTCTTCAACTTCCAATTGTGACCCCTTGTTTCTGTGTCCCCTCTCTGGAACATCTTGTCTCTGTCCACCTTATCTATTCCTCGCAGTATTTTATATGTCGTTATCATGTCTCCCCTAACCCTCCTTTCCTCTAGTGTCGTCAGGCCGATTTCCCTTAACCTTTCTTCGTAGGACAATCCCCTTAGCTCTGGGACTAGTCTTGTTGCAAACCTCTGCACTTTCTCTAATTTCTTGACGTGCTTGACCAGGTGTGGGTTCCAAACTGGTGCTGCATACTCCAGTATGGGATTGACGTATACGGTGTACAGAGTCTTGAATGATTCCTTAGTGAGGTATTGGAATGCTATTCTTAGGTTTGCCAGCCGCCCGTATGCTGCAGCAGTTATCTGATTGATGTGTGCCTCAGGAGATGTGCTCGGTATTATACTCACCCCAAGATCTTTTTCCTTGAGTGAGGTTTGCAGTCTTTGGCCACCTAGACTATACTCTGTCTGCGGTCTTCTTTGCCCTTCCCCGATCTTCATGACTTTACATTTGGCAGTGTGTGTGTGTGTGTGTGTGTGTGTGTCTGTGTTTGTGTATCTGTGTGTCTGTACTCGCTTAGTTGTACTCACCTAGTTGTGGTTGCTTGGGTCGAGTTATAGTTCCTGGCCCCGCCTCTTCACTGGCCGCAACTCGATCACTCTACCCGCTCCATGAGGTTTATCATACCTCTCCTTAAAGCTATGTATGGATCCTGCCTCCACTACATCACTTCACAGACTATTCCACTTCCCGACCACTCTGTGACTGAAGAAATACTTCCTAACATCCCTGTGGTTCATCTGAGTCTTCAACTTCCAACTGTGACCCCTTGTTGCTGTGTCACATCTCTGGAACATTCTGTCTCTGTCCACCTTGTCAATTCCTCTCAGTATTTTATATGTCGTTATCATGTCACCTCTCCTGTCCTCCAGTGTCGTCAGGTCGATTTCCCTTAACCTCTCCTCGTAGGACATACCCCTTAGCTCCGGGACTAGTCTTGTTCCAAACCTTTGCACTTTCTCTAGTTTCTTTATGTGCTTGGCAAGGTGTGGGTTCCAAACTGGTGCTGCATACTCCAGTATGGGCCTAACGTACACAGTGTACAGGGTTCTGAACGATTCCTTATTAAGATGTCGAAATGCTGTTCTTAGGTTTGCTAGGCGTCCATATGCTGCAGCAGTTATTTGTTTGATGTGCGCCTCAGGAGATGTGCCTGGTGTTATACTCACCCCAAGATCTTTTTCCTTGAATGAGGTTTGTAGTCTCTGGCCCCCTAGACTGTACTCCGTCTTCGGTCTTCTTTGCCCTTCCCCAATCTTCATGACTTTGCACTTGGTGGGGTTGAATTCCAGGAGCCAATTTCTGGACCAGTCCTGCAGCCTGTCCAGATCCCTTTGTAGTTCTGCCTGGTCCTCGTCCGATTGAATTCTTCTCATCAACTTCACATCATCTGCGAACAGGGACACTTCGGAGTCTATTCCTTCCGTCATGTCGTTCACAAATAATAGAAACAACACCGGTCCTAGGACTGACCCCTGTGGAACCCCACTTGTCACAGGCGACCACTCTGACACCTCGCCACGAACCATGACTCGTTGCTGTCTTCCTGACAGCTATTCCCTGATCCATTGGAGTGCCTTCCCTGTTACCCCTGCCTGGTCCTCCAGCTTTTACACTAATCTCTTGTGTGGAACTGTGTCAAACGCCTTCTTATAGTCCAAGAAAATGCAATCTACCCACCCGTCTCTATCTTGTCTTACTGCTGTCACCCTGTCATAGAACTCCAGTAGGTTTGTGACACAGGATTTCCCGTCTGTGTGTGTGTGTGTGTGTGTGTCGAGGTGTTGGTTGTTAGCACGAGCAGTTAAGCAACAGTGAATTCACCGTCGTTAGTGTTTTACGTCTCAATGTCCAGCAGCAGATTTTTCTATCTTTTGTGTCTTTGGTGTTGTCCTTCTCTCTCTCTCTCTCTCTCTCTCTCTCTCTCTCTCTCTCTCTCTCTCTCTCTCTCTCTCTCTCTCTCTCTCTCTCTCTCTCTCTCTCTCTCTCTCTCTCTCTCTCTCTCTCTCTCTCTCTCTCTCTCTCTTCTCTCTTTTACTCAAGTGTTTAACAGCTATTACCTACCTCAGCTCATTAGAAAGCCTTTCCTATGATTACATTTGTTATTTTTTAAGTTGAAGCCAATTATGGGTCAAAGATTTTATTTAGCTAATTGAATTTATTTCATTATTGTTTTGCAAACTCGAGTCATTCTAGGAATGAATGAATGATTGATCTAAGGTAAAGTGACGTTCTTGAGAAACAAACAGCAAGAGAGTAACTGTTTGTTGTCCTGAGATTTGTCAAACACACACACACACACCTCCCCAGCCTGCACCTTCCTCTCCCATCTCCCAAAATACAGTAATGAAAAGGAAGCTAAAGGTATGGTACACCAATGCAGATGGAATAACAAATAAGAGTGAAGAGTGGCAAGAACGAATCACTGATGCATCACCTGACATCATAGCACTAACAGAGACAAAACTTACAGGGATGATAACAGATGAAATCTTTCCACCTGGATATCAGATCCTGAGGAAAGACAGAGAGAACAGAGGGGAGGAGGAGTAGCGCTGCTCATCAAAAACCAGTGGAGTTTTGAGGAAGTGGGACGAATGAACATAAGGGAAACAGAAGACTTCATTGTTGGAACACTTCAGACTGGGGGTCCAAAGGTGATGATAGCAATGATGTATAAGATAAGATAAGATTTCTTCGTATTTTTAACCCAGGAGGGTTAACCACCCAGGATAACCCAAGAAAGTCAGTGCATCATCGAGGACTGTCTGTCTTATTTCCATTGGGGTCCTTAATCTTGTCCCCCAGGATGCGACCCACACCAGTCGACTAACAACCCAGGTACCTATTTGCTGCTAGGTGAACATGACAACAGGTGTAAGGAAACACATCGAAATGTTTCCAACCGCCGGGAATCGAACCCGGGCCCTCCGTGTGAGAAGCGAGAGCTCTAGCCACCAGATCACCGGGCCACCAATGAACAGCAGGAGGCCAAGACAAGACTGGGAAAATCTAGAGCCACATGTGGGACCCGAAACATGGAGGGGTAAGATGTTGGAGACTGTATTGGAGAACTTCATGCACCAACATGTTAGGGATACACCAGAGAGAGAGGAGAGGATGTTGCAGCTAGGCTGGATCTCATATTCACCTTGAATAGTTCAGACATAGAGGATATCACACACGAAAGACCCCTTGGCGCTAGTGATAATGATGTCCTGAGTTTTGAATACCTTGTAGAGTTACAAATGGAGAATGCAACAGCGCGGGAACAACGAGTGAAGCCGAACTTCAGAAAAGGGGACTACATAGGAATGAGAAGTTTCCTGCATGAAGTGCAGTGAGAAAGAGAACTAGAGGGAAAGACAGTAAATGAAATGATGGAACTAGTAACCACTAAGTGCAGGGAGGCAGAGGAGAAGTTCATACCAAAGGGTAACAGAAAAAAATAGGAAGACCAGAGTGAGCCCATGGTTTAACTGGAGGTGTACAGAGGCTGAAGCCAAGTGTGCTAGAGCATGGAAAAGGTATAGATGACAAAGGACTCAAGAAAACAAGGAGTTGAGCAGAAGAACCAGAAACGAATATGCTGGCAGTACGAGAACGACATAGCATCAAAAGCCAAATCTGAACCAAAGTTGTTATTCAGTCATATTAGGAGAAAAACAACAGTCAATGACCAGGTAATCAGGCTGAGGAAAGAAGGAGGGGAGCTCACAAAGAATGAATGACCAGGAAGTATGTGATGAACTAAGCACAAGATTTAGAGAAGTATTTACGGTAGAGACAGGAATGCTTCCAGAAAATCGTGGTGGTAGGGTGCACCAGCAGGTGCTGGACACAATACACATAACCAAGGTAGAGGTGATGAAACTGCTAGGTGAACTAGATACATCATAGGTGGTGGGCCCAGATAACATATCTCCTTGGATACTGAGAGAAGGAGCAGAGGAACTGTGTGTGCCGCTAGCAACAATCTTCAGTAAATCTATCGAAACTGGACAATTGCCTGAGGCGTGGAAGACAGAAAATGTAGTTCCACTTTTTAAGAAGGGAAACAGACAGACTTGTATAGTATGAAAATTATTGGAAAAGATCATCAGGAGAAGAGTCGTGGAACATATCGAAAAGATTAGGCTCATACATGACAATCAGGACGGCTTCAGAGATGGGAAATGCTGTGTCACAAATCTACTTGAGTTCTATGATAAGGTAACAGAAGTAAGACAGTAAAGAGAGGGATGGGTAGATTGCATCTTTTTGGACTGTAAGAAGGCTTTTGACACAGTACCACACAAGAGACTGGTGCAAAAAATAGAGGAGCAGGTAGGAATAATAGGGAAAGTACTGCAATGGATCAGGGAATACCTAACAGGAAGGAAACAACGAGTGATGGTACGTGATGAAGTGTCAGAGTGGGCGCATGTGTCAAGTGGGGTTCCACAAGGATCAGTCCTAGGTCCGGGTGCTGTTTCTTATATATGTGAATGACATGATGGAAGGAATAGATTCAGAAGTGTCACTGTTCGCTGATGATGTGAAACTGATGAGGAGAATACAAGCGGACGAGGATCAGTTAAGATTACAAGGGTATCATGACAGACTACAAGTCTGGTCAAACAAATGGCTCCTGGAGTTTAACCCCAGTAAGTGTAAGGTCATGAAGATTGGGGAAGGACACAGAAGACCACAGACGGCATACAGGTTAGGGAATCAAAGGCTGAAAACGTCACTTAAAGAAAAGGATCTTGGGGTAAGCATTATAACGAACATGTCTCCTAGGCACACGTCAATCAAATAACTGCTGCAGCATATGGGCGATTGGCAAACCTGAGATTAGCGTTTAGACATCTGAGTAAGGAGTCATTCATGACATTGTACACCGTGTATGTCAGGCCTATACTGGAGTATGCAGCACCAGTATGGAACCCTCACCTAGTCAAACACGTCACGAAAATGGAGAAAGTGCAAACATTTGAAACACGTTTAGTCCCGGAACTGAGAGGTATGTCTTATGAGGAGAGGTTAAGGGAAGTCAACCTGATGACACTAGAGGATAGGAGGGACAGGGGGGACATGATAACAACTTATAAAATACTGAGAGGAATTGACAAGGTGGACAGGGCTCGAATGTTTCAGAGATGGGATACAGGAACAAGGGGCCACAATTGGAAGCTGAAAACCCAGATGAGTCATAGGGATGTTAGGAAGTATTTCTTTATCCTTAGCGTTGTAAAGAAGTGGAATAACCTGGAGAGTGAAGTAGTGGAAGCAAGTTCCATACATAGCTTTAAGAAGAGGTATGATAAAGCTTATGGAGCAGGGAGAGAGTGAATTAGTATCGATCAGTGAAGAGGCGGGACATTATCTATGACTCGACCCCTGCAACCACATATAGGTGAGTACACACACACACACACACAATATATATATATATATATATATATATATATATATATATATATATATATATATATATATATATATATATATATATATATATATATGTGTGTAGGTTGGTAGACAGCAACCACCCAGGGAGGTACTACCGTCCTGCCAGGTGACTGTGAAACAGAAACCTGAAACTGTTTTACATGATGGTAGGATTGCTGGTGTCTTTTTCTGTCTCATAAACACGCTGGATAACAGGTATATCTAGCTACTTCTACTTACACTTTAGGTCACACTACACTGGCATACACATGCATATATATACATACACACATCTAGGTTTTTCTTCTTTTCTTAATAGCTCTTGTTCTTTTTATTTTCTCTATTGTCCATGGGGAAGTGGAAAAGAATCTTTCCTCCGTAAGCCATGCGTGTCGTATGAGGCGACTAAGATGCTGGGAGCAATGGGCTAGTAACCCCTTCTCCTGTACAAATCTACTAAAAACGAGAAGAAGAAAAACTTTATAAAATTGGGTTGTCTGAATGTGCGTGGATGTAGTGCGGATGATAAGAAAGAGATGATTGCCGATGTTATGAATGAAAAGAAGTTGGATGTCCTGGCCCTAAGCGAAACAAAGCTGAAGGGGTAGGCGAGTTTCAGTGGGGAGAAATAAATGGGATTAAGTCAGAGTATCTGAGAGAGTTAGAGCTAAGGAAGGGGTAGCAATAATGTTGAAGGATCAGTTATGGAAGGAAAAGAGGGAATATAAATGTGTAAATTCAAGGATTATGTGGATTAAAATAAGGGTCGGATGCGAAAAGTGGGTCATAATAAGCGTGTATGCACCTGGAGAAGAGAGGAGTGTAGAGGAGAGAGAGAGATTTTGGGAGATGTTAAGCGAATGTATAGGAACTTTTGAACCAAATGAGAGAGTAATTGTGGTAGGGGACCTAAATGCTAAAGTGGGAGAAACATGCAGAGAGGGTGTAGTAGGTAAGTTTGGGGTGCCAGGTGTAAATGATAATGGGAGCCCTTTGATTGAACTTTGTATAGAAAGGGGTTTAGTTATAGGTAATACATATTTTAAGAAAAAGAGGATAAATAAGTATACAAGATATGATGTAGGGCGTAATGACAGTAGTTTGTTGGACTATGTATTGGTAGATAAAAGACTGTTGAGTAGACTTCAGGATGTACATGTTTATAGAGGGGCTACAGATATATCAGATCACTTTTAGTTATAGCTACAGTGGGAGTAAAAGGTAGATGGGATACAAGGAAAATAGAATCAGTAAGTAAAAAGAGGTGAAGGTTTATAAACTAAAAGAGGAGGCAGTTAGGGTAAGATATAAACAACTATTGGAGGATAGATGGGCTAGTGAGAGTGTAGGCAATGGGGTAGAAAATGTATGGGGTAGATTTAAAAATGTAGTGTTAGAGTGTTCAGCAGAAGTTTGTGGTTACAGGCGAGTGGGTGCAGGAGGGAAGAGGAGCGATTGGTGGAATGATGATGTAAAGAGAGTAGTAAGGGAGAAAAAGTTAGCATATGAGAGGTTTTTACAAAGTAGAAGTGATGCAAGGAGGGAAGAGTATATGGAGAGAAAAAGAGAGGTTAAAAGAGTGGTGAAGCAATGTAAAAAGAGAGCAGATGAGAGAGTGGGTGAGATGTTATCAGCAAATTTTGTTGAAAATAAGAAAAAGTTTTGGAATGAGATTAATAAGTTGAGGAAGCCTAGAGAACAAATGGATTTGACAGTTAAAAATAGGAGAGGAGAGTTATTAAATGGAGAGTTAGAGGTATCGGAAGATGGAGAGAATATTTTGAGGATTTGTTAAATGTTGATGAAGACAGGAAGCTGTGATTTCGTGTGTAGGGCAAGGAGGAATAACATCTTGTAGGAGTGTGGAAGAGCCAGTTGTGGGTGTAGGGGAAGTTCGTGAGGCAGTGGGTAGAATGAAAGGGGTAAGGCAGCTGGGATTGATGGGATAAAGATAGAAATGTTAAAAGCAGGTGGGGATATAATTTTGGAGTGGTTGGTGCTATTATTTAATAAATGTATGGAAGAGGGTAAGGTACCTAGGGATTGGCAGAGAGCGTGTATTGTTCCTTTGTATAAAGGCAAAGGGGACAAAAGAGAGTGCAAAAATTATAGGGGAATAAGTCTGTTGAGTGTACCTGGTAAAGTGTATGGTAGAGTTATTATTGAAAGAATTAAGAGTAAAACAGAAAGCAGGATAGCAGATGAACAAGGGGGCTTTAGGAAAGGTAGGGGTGTGTAGACCAAGTGTTTACAGTGAAACATATAGGTGAACAGTATTTGGATAAGGGTAAAGATGTTTTGTGGCATTTATGGATTTGGAAAAGGCGTATGATAGGGTAGATAGGGGGCAATGTGGCAGATGTTGCAGGTGTATGGAATAGGAGGAAGGTTACTGAAAGCAGTGAAGAGTTTTTATGAGGATAGTGAGGCTCAGGTTAGAGTGTGTAGGAGGGAAGGGACTATTTCCCAGTAAAAGTGGGCCTTAGACAAGGATGTGTGATGTCACCGTGGTTGTTCAATATATTTATAGATGGGGTTGTAAGAGAAGTGAATGCGAGGGTCTTGGCAAGAGGTGTTGGGCTAAAAGATAAGAAGCAAATACAAAGTGGGAGTTGTCACAGTTGCTTTTTGCTGATGACACTGTGCTTTTGGGAGATTCTGAAGAGAAGCTGCAGAGGTTGGTGGATGAATTTGGTAGGGTGTGTAAAAGAAGAAAATTGAAAGTGAATATAGGAAAGAGTAAGGTGATGAGGATAACAAAAAGAATAGGTGACGAAAGATTGGATATCAGATTGGAGGGAGAGAGTATGGAGGAGGTGAATGTATTCAGATATTTGGGAGTGGACATGTCGGCGGATGGGTCTATGAAGGATGAGGTGAATCATAGAATTGATGAGGGGAAAAGGGTGAGTGGAGCACTTCGGAGTCTGTGGAGACAAAGAACCTTGTCCATGGAAGTAAGAGGGAATGTATGAGAGTATAGTTATACCAACGCTCTTATATGGGTGTGAAGCATGGGTGATGAATGTTGCAACGAGGAGAAGGCTGGAGGCAGTGGAGATGTCATGTCTGAGGTCAATGTGTGGTGTGAATATAATGCAGAGAATTCGGAGTTTGGAAATTAGGAGGAGGTGCGGGGTTACCAAAACGATTGTTCAGAGAGCTGAGGAGGGGTTGTTGAGGTGGTTTGGACATGTAGAGAGAATGGAACGAGACAGAGTGACTTCGAGAGTGTATAAATCTGTAGTGGAGGAAGGCAGGGTAGGGGTCAGCCTAGGAAAGGTTGGAGGGAGGGTAAGGAAGTTTTGTGTGCGAGGGCTTGGACTTCCAGCAAGCATGTGTGAGCGTATTTGATAGGAGTGAATGAGGCATATGGTTTTAATACTTGACGTGCTGTTGGAGTGTGAGCAAAGTAACATTTATGAAGGGATTCAGGGAAACCGGCAGGCCGGACTTGAGTTCTGGAGATGGGAAGTACAGTGCCGGCACTCTGAAGGAGGGGTGTTAATGTTGCAGTTTTATAACTGTAGTGTAAAGCACCCTTCTGGCAAGACAGTGATGGAGTGAATGATGATGAAAGTTTTCTTTTTCGGGCCACCCTGCCTTGGTGGGAATCGGCCGATGTGTTAATAAAAAAAAAAAATATATATATATATATATATATATATATATATATATATATATATATATATATATATATATATATATATATATATAATATATATATATATATTGACCAGTGAAGAGGCTGGGCCAGGGGGCTATGAACCAACCCCGGGAACCACAATTGGGGGGCTCTTCCCCTGCAACCCCCCAAAAAGGTAGGCACACACCTCGAAAACAGGCCAAGTGTCTATCGACAAAGTGCCTTTCCCCAACTGGTAACTAACCTCCCCCATCAACAGTTCCCACCCACCCCCAGCCTTAATTCTGTCGCACCAGCAGACTACCATAATATCAAAAGGTTCCTCCCACACCACCAGCACCAACCCCTCCCACCCCCACAATACAGTTCTAAAAGGGAACTGAATGTTGATACACCAACGCAGCTGGAATTTCAAATAAGAGTGAGAAGTGGCAGGAAAAAATCACTGAGACATCCCCGGGTATCATTAAAAACACAGAGACAAATCTCACTGAAGTGATAACAATTTCTATCTTGTGTCTGGTTTAGATCCCCAAGAAAAACACAGTTGGGGGACAGATAGAAAAAAAAAGTTTACTGCCATGAAAAAACCCAAAGGAAATTTTTAGATGGGAGGATTAGTCAGAAGGGTAGGGGTGACTGCATAGTAAAGGAAAATGCATACTGGGGCCCAAAAGTGATGATAGCAAAAGTACAACCCACCACAAAAAAAGTAGGAAAACCAAGGAAAAAGAATATGATGAGCACAACAGTGATGGAAGACACAAACCGAGATTGCCAAAAAGGCCCCAAAGGCAGGACAAAGTTACTCATCAAGGCGGTTTCAACC
>WNWK01029794.1:0-24068 GCA_009830355.1 Cherax destructor
TGTCCACTCCCCTGCACTTCATAACCTCTAATCACCCCCCCTCCCCACTCCCTTCTCCCGATCCCCCTGCCCCGCCCCCTGCACTGTATGACTTTGTGGTTTAGCCTTTTTTGATTATAATAATAATAATAATAATATCATGCCATGGCATTATGGGCAGACTAAATCAAAATGGCTTATAGACTACTTAATACTAGAAAAATTGATTAAGTTTTTATAGTTAAACATTAGTTATGTTTATAACAGATAATAGGTTTACTCAAATTACAATCTGGGGATATTACATTATGACAAGGTGAAAGTGTTTTGTAGGATGGTTATATCAACTGCAAATATTGAAATTATATTATGGGAAAATAACACTGAGCTTGGAAATAGTTTCAGTATGAGTATTTAGTTTAGGGTGAGTAGGTGGAAAAATAAACACATAAGCAGTATAATGTGATCTTTATTGACAACGTTTCGCCCACGCAGTGGATTTATCGAGTCACAAACAGATCTACCTAGATAAAAGAAACATGAATATTTATAGGATTTAGTCAGTTGGAGAATGCCATGGACAGTCTTCAAAGTAGTGATAGTTTAAAACCTCGGTACCTTAAAGGACCTGCAGTGTTCCATTCTTAAGTTCTAGGTGGGATAGCGTTGAAGAAGTTTCTTGGCAATAGGTTCAGCTATGTTGTAGAAAGCCGTTGTTCTGGTTAAGTTGTTGGATATACAAATAAGGTGATTCCAGGTCAAGAAAAGTTCTCTTGTATCATTTTCCCTTTATTTATATCAATTTTATAAATCGAAGGATTTCTGAAATTGATATCCTAATCGCATTCTTTATCACAGTTTACCTCCTAAAATTCGTTAGTGAAAATGTTAGTAAATTGACTAACGAAATCCACGTTACAAACAGATCATAGAACAGGTGGGGTTCAAACCCATGGCAAATAAATCTTAAAACTCACAGGCCAGTGTACATTCTGTGGATAACCACTGGCCTGCCAGTTTTAGGACAACTTGATGGGTTCGAGTCCCACCGTTCTATAATATGTTATTGATACACAATTCTTTTCCACTAACAGTAAACAATCCTGAGTTACATTTGGTGGGTCTATTTTTTACTAATCTTGGTCGTTAATTCCGCCCTACCTTTATTTCTATTCTCTGGCTTTCCTTACCCTTTTGACCTTTCTTAAATCGAATAAAAGGGTCAGTAAGGTTAGGTCAGATTGGGAAATATTTGTCAGGAAACAGGACAGGCGTTTCCTGTCTCGGGTCTTAAGTCATGGAGCTTTTGGTCATCTGACCGAGGCCTTCCGCTGGTTTATTTGTCCATCTCTTTAAAAATATAATTATTTTTCGTGGTCAATAAGATGACCCTCTTGTTTTGTTTCGTTAAATGTCTTTTTACCAAAAATATGTTTTATTTTATTCATCTATTGTTTATCCAGTCTCGTCTTTACTGTCTCTTTGGAAAAATCATTAATAAATCCTTATTAAATTCATACGGAAACACGAACCCCTTATTGATTATACAATTCTTAAGAGAAGAAATGGAAGAGAATTTGGGCCCGATTTTATATTACATTTTCGTTTTAAAATATTTTTGCAAACTTCCGTATGTAAACAAACCATGGCCAATAACCTGATCGTTTAGCTATGGCTTTCTTCCTTCTTGTATTTATATTTTAAATTTTTGTGGGTGGCGGCGTGGGGAGGAGGAGGGGTGGACGAGACGGTGTTCAGGTATGGATGGAACGACTCTTGTGGCAGACCAAGATCAACAACTATGACCTGAGGGGACACCCAGACTTCGCTAACTGTGGGTTTGTGGCTAACCCAGCGAACAGGGCTGGAGAAACTCAAGACACTCATCACTGACCGTGGAGTGGACGCAACACTGACCTAGTGTTGCTGCCCTTGTTTAACAGAACAAAGCCTCAGTGTTATTACTGGGGGTCTTTGTGTATTTAAATCGAAAGTTACTAATGATGCCCTTGACGAGGGGTGACTGAATCAGCTTAGTCAACCGATCTTCAGTCACGTATGTCTTTGAATAAAGATCTTCCTGTAAAACCTAGTCTGCTAGGATTGTTAGCTCCATTGTAACTATGTTTATTATGCACCATATAAATAACTGTGTATTGTTTTTTGTGTGACACAACCTATTGAGGCGGAAGAGGAGAGTTCAAATGTAGCTGATTCTTTTTTAAATATTAATTCCACGATCACTCTAATTTCACTATTGATACGGCCAAGTTATACATCAAACATTACGTCCTTTGATGCTTTCTTTAAATTTTTTTTCACACACTTTTGGGTTGGTCTTTTACACTGCCTAGCCTTAAAAATGGCATGCCATCTATAACAATGACATTGTTATACACTGGATAAATGTTCCACTTGAAGTTTTTCTTTAATATGGTTTTGATTTATCAGTTTGCGTATCTCTCTTGTTTTTTGTCAAATATTGAAATTGGAACGTTGTTATTCACAACTCTTTATGTTTTTTAAGTTAATATCAGGAGATATGACGATGCAATAACCCTTGCGAATTTCGGTCGGGATCCAAATTGTACAGCAGGACCCCCTTGTTGCCTTACCGTAAGACCCTTTTCCCCAAAAGATGATGAAACCCTCGGCCGGTTTGCCTCGTAGTCATGCATGTGTTTTTTCCCCCACATTTTTCAGCATCTATATTTCGATACGGAAAACGTGAAGAAATTAAAATCTCATCGGAGTACAAAACAAATTCCAACCAAAAATAGAGCGAAAAACTAATGTCAAAGACCTGGGAGTGATCATTTTCAGAAATCTCACCTTCAGGGACCATAACACCGTATCAATCGCATCTACTAGAAAAATGACAGGATGGATAATGAGAACCTTCAAAACCAGGGATGCCAAGCCTGTTGACACTTTTACAGATCGCTTGTTCTATCTAGGTTGGAATATTGCTGCACATAACTGCACCTTTCAAGGCAATGAAATTGTTACCTAGAAAATGTGCGAACCTTCACCGCACGCATAAGTGCGATAAACTACCCTCAATTACTGGGAACGCTTGAAGTTCCTAAACCTGTACTCCCTGGAACGCAGGCGGGAGAAACATTATTATATACACGTGGAAAATTCTCGAGGGATTAGTACCAAACTTTGCACACGAGAATCATTTACGAAAGCAAAGACTCGGCAGACGATGCAACATCCCCCAATGAAGAGCAGGGGTGCCACTAGCACGTTGAGAGACAAACAAAAGTGTCGGGGGCCCAAGATTGTTCAACTGCCTCCCAGCAACATCAGGGGATTACCAACAAACCCCCTGGCTGTCTTCGCAGGCACTGGACAGGCACCAAAGTCGGTACCTGACCAGCCAGGCTGTGTCGTACGTTGGACTGCCTGCGGCCAACGTAACAGCCTGGTTGATCAGGCTCTGATCCAAGATGAGGCCTTCACAGACCGGGCCGCAGGGGCGTTGACCCCTGGAACTCTCTCCAGGTATACCCCTTCTGATCATTTATGTCTTGAGAATAAATGATGGCCTGCCTCTTTGTTTTATCATGTTTAATCTATGAAACCATCTCTTCCCGCCAACTGCAGCTGTCCATTCCTACCTCAAAGAGATCAGTTGGTGTTTCTGCTTATTTGGAAGGACAAGGTTTGCTCCCTTAACATCATTCCACATGCAAGCACACTGTCAATTGAGACTAAAATTTTAACCCGGCACATATAAAAGAGGAGCTTGACGACTTTCGGGTTAACCTTTTTAAAAGTCACACTAACACACGCGGGTTTGGAAGGGTGTGTTAGTGTGACTTTGTAAAGGGAATGGGAAACGGTCGTAACTTCCTCTTTTATATGTGCGGGTTGTGTTTTTCCAGTCACGGTATTGTGCCTTTTTTGTTTTAAGAAATTCTTCATTATCTTGTGTCTGCAGCCAACCCATACTGTGATCTCTGAAGTTTCAACATCATTACTGACATTCCCGGTGGACATGGAACCGGAAAAACTTTACCTTTACCAACACACATTATGTCATAGATGACTTATTTTTTCACCTTTGGGTTGTGTATTAATTTACTGTGTTTGAAGATAGACATTGGGTGGCTTGTAAACTAGTGTTTGAGTCATCTGTTCTGGGTGGTACACATGGTTTTTTTGGATTGACTTTGACTCGTTTGAGTATTTTTTTGCCTTACTCATTTTTGGGTGTTTGGACTCAGTCTTGGGGAAGAGTTTGCCTAACAGCAAGTATTAGTCAACCTAGGTTTTTGACTAGTTTGTGGTTCAGCCTATTCTAGGAATGAACGTACTTTATTTCTGATCGCCTTGTTGGTATCTAATTGTTTGTTTGGACATACTCTGGGAAGTGAGTTGCAGACTTTGTTCTTGTGTGGGTTTCAAGTGTTTGGTGTGATATACATGTATTTTATGATTAATCCAGTGACTTAGAATAATTACCCAGTATTATTTTAATGTTTTATTCTGTGATTACTATTTCCCCCGAGCAGACTTTAAATATATTGGCAGGATGTCTTTATTCAGTAAAGAGAGGCACATTTTACACTTGTTTTATCAAATCCTCAGATGGGATTAGAAGCAAGACTTTCCCAAATCCATAAGATAACTTTTTTTCAACAAGCTCTGTTTTGGAAACGAGGCAAACATGCCTCACATAACTCTTAGGTCTGGTGAGAGAGTTCATTTGCAACTCCTTTGTCTACTGAGGGCTTTGAGGTATTGTTCCAAGGCCTCGGCGGGCTGGGAGGGATACCGAGATACGGTTCACACAACGACCAAACCCGTCTCGTTTCCACATGAATTCGTTGGTTCTCTTTCCCAGGATGCGACCCACGACAGCGGACCATTGTTGCTGTTAGTTTATTCTTTATGTTATATCACTTGACACGGGTCGTTTAACCCCCTTGATTCATCGGTCCCACGAGTTGGCAGAAAATAAAACCATGGACGCAGAAGTTGGCAGAGGAATGATAAAACCTGTACTGCAGATACATGTGAAGGTTAGTTAGCTGATTAATATACAAATAACTCACACATAGGAGAGGGGGCTTTATGACGACGTTTCGGTCCGACTTGGACCATTTACAAAGTCACACTGACATGAAGGTGGGGACCATTGTGTACAGGAGAGGGGGACAAGGACGAGACAAAGATAGAAGAAGAAAGTGGAGAAATAGTGGTAGAGGTAATGTTGTTAGTGGAAGTCGTAGTAGGAGTAGTGGTAGTAGTAGGGAGAGTAGTGGTAGTGGCACAAGAAACAGAAAAGGGGAAGAAGAGAGGCAATAGTAGTAGTAGTTGTGGGTTTTGGTAGTAGTAGTAGTAATGAAGTAGAAGTGAAGTAAGGGAAAAACTGATGACATGCTGGCCGGACTTAGTGGGGGAGGACGGTCGCCCCCCACACGGTTCCTTTTAAAATGGAAAAAAAAAAAACGGATGACAGGTGGAAGATGTGTCCCCCTTCCCCCCTGAATGAAGAACTTTTAAACCAGCTTTACAGTGTAACGTTATTCTGTATAATAAAAGAGATAAATTACAGTGTAGTGTTATTTTTTAGCATGAGGACGAAAAGAGTATTTGTGGTGTGGACAGTGAGGGTCGCGTCGTGGCTGCAAAATCTCGTCAGACTCAATCGCCGAGTTTTTTCTTCTTGTGTGTCCGGGGCCACACGGGCCCCCCTACACCCTCCCGGATCGCTTGTATACCCCCCTTTTCCCACCCTGGGGCTCAACAACCCCCTCTAAAAAAGTTTTTCCCTTAATAAATACCCGGGGAAATACACGTAAGTGTTTGTTTACCTTTTCTTCTGTAGTATTTTTACATCCTCAAAAAGTGTATTTAAAAATCATTTTTCCCCGTCTGTTTTTCACTCTTATTCGTACATTTTTTTTGATTTTTATTCATATCATTTTCCTTTTTTTATGCTGTTGGAGACTGTCATGTGACCACGGGTGACTCTGTTTTTGTGACATTTCTTCTTTCCCCAGACCACCAAGACAACCTGTGGCTGCCCCCTTCGATCTAAAAACCCCCCCACAACCATCACAGTCTGGGTGATCCCCCTTTTTGTTAAACTTATTCAGTTTTTTTTTTGGGAAATTTTTTTATCTTTCCCCGGGAATATTTTTTATCCCCAGTGGCAGAAGGTTGAAGAGTCTTGAACCCCGCATGGTAACACAGTGTTTTACAATTGTTCGTACGCACCCTGATTTTCATTGGTTAATTCCCCAAATTTCCCCGCCTTTTTCCCTAATTCCAGTAATTTGTTATGACATTGTGTAGTTTAAAGGGCCCCCCAGTTTTTTGTTTTTTTTTCCCTTCTAAATAGTATATTCCGAACGATACTGTAGATTTCAGAACAAAATCTCTCTCTCTCCTTCATTTTGGGTTTTCGTTTTTTTTTTTAGTTGGCATTGTTTTCCCCAACATGGGTTCAACGCTTTTTTTTAAAAATAAATTAATAAAAAAAAAAAACGACGACAATAATAATAAAAAACAATAATAGTTTTTCCCCCCTACTGACGCGTACTACTCCGTCAGATCAACCAACAGTAACCAGGTCAACGTGAGGGAAAGGGGGGGAGGCTGCTGGACTCAGCCTCCCTGTTTTACCCAATGAGACTGGGGAGGCTTACCTTCAACGGTCTGCTCAGGTAAGCTCACAACACCTGCTCAGGTAGACTCATAACATCTGCTCAGGTAGACTCACAACACCTGCTCAGGTAGACTCACAACACCTCCCCCAGGTAGGCTCACAACACATGCTCAGGGGGGGCTCAAAACCCCCCGTTCAGGTACTCACAACACCTGCTCAGGGGGGTCACAACACCTGCTCAGGTAGACTCACAAATTCTCAGGTAGGCTCACAACACATGCTCAGGTAGGCTCCCAACACCTGCTCAGGTACTCACAACACATGCTCAGGTACCCCCCCCCCTCAGGAACTCACAACACCTGCTCAGGTAGGCTCCCAACACCTGCCTGACTCACAACTGCTCAGGTAGACTCACAACATCTGCTCAGACTCACAACACCTCCCCCAGGTAGACTCAAACCCCGGCTCAGGTAGACTCACAACACCGGCTCAGGAGACTCACAACCCCGGGCCCCCGGGGTGACTCACAACTGAAAAGGTAGACTCACAACATCTGCTCGGGTAGACCCCCCAAACCTGCTCAGGTAGACTCACAATACCTGCTCAGGTAGATTCACAACACCTGCCCAGGTAGTCTCACAACACCTGCTCAGGTGGCCCCTCACAACACCTGCTCAGGTAGACTCACAACACCCCCCTTTTTATAACCCACAACACCTGCTCAGGTAGACTCACAACTGCTCAGGTAGACTAAAAACATCTGTTCGGGTAGACTCACAACATCTGCTCAGGTAGACTTACAACACCTGCCCGGTGACTCCCAAACCTGCTCAGGTACCCCTCACAACACCTGCTCAGGTAGACTCACAACTGCTCAGGTAGACTCACAACATCTGTTGGGAAGTTTAAAAAACACCTGCCGGTAGCCCCCACAACACCCCCCTCAGGTAGACTCACAACACCTGCTCAGGTAGCCCCCAAAACCCCTGCCCAGGTAGACTCACAACCCTCCCCCAGGTAGGCCAAAACCCCAAGAACAGGAGGAAGGGGGAGACATGATAACGACTTATAAAATACTGAGAGGAATTGACAAGGTGGATAGAACAGGATGTTCCATAGATGGGACGCATCAACAAGGGGACACAGGGAAGGAAAAAAACAGAGGGCCCCAGGGATGTTGGGGGATTTCTTCGCCCTATAGTTGTCAGGAAGTGCAACAGTCTGGAAAGTGAAGTAGTGGAGGCAGGTACTAACATAGTTTTTTGAAGAGGTATGATCAAGCTCATGGAGCAGGGAGAGAGGGACCTAGTGGCGACCAGTGAAGAGGCGGGACCGGGGGCTATGACTCTCCCCCCAAAACACAATTAGGTAGTACACAGACACACAAACATCAAACAAACAAGGGAGAGGAGGACATGACCGAAAAAAACAAATTTTCAGAGAATAGGGGGAAACTAAGGGAAAAAAAAGTTTATCAGATTGTCTTTTAAGTCCCCACAGAAACAGTGCCCCAAACAGGAAAACCCGCTGCAGAAACCATGGCTAAAGAATTGTCAAAAAAAACCCGCGGGTGTACCTCATCTGTGACAGAACATGAACAAAAAAGGGGAAAACTGAGGGGGGTGCAAAGATGCAAGGGGGGGGGGAAAAGAGAGACAGGCAGGGAAAGGGGCCCGACCGGGTGGACCAGCAAACACAACCACCCAAAAACCACCCACCCCAACACCTTCCCCCCCCCCCCCCCCTGCATCCAAACACAATACCCCAAAAAACCAACCCATTCTGCACCCTGGCCCCCCCCCCCAGCACAAACCCCACCTTTTTAGCAACCTTCCATAATATCCTGCCTGGTCTCCCCCCTTTCCCCCGCCCCCCAAATTCCCAAAAAAAACAGTACTGGAAAAAAGCTGAAGGTATGGTATACCACAGATGGAATAACAAATAAGTGTGAGGAGTGGGCATGAAAAAATCATAGCGGACACCCCGACATAATAGCACTCACGGAAACGAAACTCATGGGGATGAAAACAGATGTGATCTTTCCAACCAGATATCAGATCCTGAGGAAAGATAAAAAAGGGGGGGGTGGGCGTTGTACTGCTCATCAAAAAAAAGTGGAGTTTTGGGGGTTAAAAAGGTTCAACAGAGGGGGAAGAAAAGGGCTACGTAGTAGGAACACTTCAGACGGGGGGGTTCCAAGGGGTTTTTTGGGGATTACAACTCACCACAGACTATCAGGAGGCCAAGACAAAAGCACAATGAGAGCAAAAAGGGCAATGGTGGACACACTAGATGAGGTGACCAGAAGGGTCCATATGCGTAGGGGAAATTTTTCAAAATTTTGGGTGATTTCAACCCCGAGGAGAGGACTGGGAGAACCTGGAGCCACATGGAGGACCAGAAAGGGGGGGCCAAGATGATGGAGGCGGTAATGGAAAACCTCATGCGATGTATCATAATGTTAGTGACACTACCAAAAAAAAGGATGAACCAGCAAGGCTGGACCCCCTTTTTCACCATGATTAGTTCAAACATTGGGGGGTATAACATATGAAATGCCCCCCAGAGCCAGTGACCACGGGCCCTTAGCTTCAATACTTTAGAGTTAACAGTGGAGGGGGAAGCAGTGTGAGAAGGATGGGAAACACCAAACCACAAAAGGGGGGGAATACACAGCCACGAGGCAATTTCTGCACGGGTAAAGGGGGGAAGAGAGCTGGGGGGAAAGACAGTAAAAAAGATGGACACAAACCACAAAGTTCCAGGAGGCAGAGGAAAAGTTCGTAGACAAAGGGTAAGGCCAAAGCTACGTGTGTTAGAGCATGAAAAAAAAATAGAAGGCAAAGGAACCAAGAAAAAGGCGAACCGAAGAGCCAGAAACGAATATGCATGGATAAGGAGGGGGCCCAGCGGCAATACGAAAAGACCCAAAGCTGTTGTACAGCCACGTCAGGAGGAAAACAAAGAGGGGGGGGCCAGGTAATCAGACTGAGGAAGGAAGGAGGGAAGATCACAAGAAATGACCAGGAAGTATGTGAAGAGCTTAACTTTTGGGTTTTAAAAGGGGTATTTTTCAAAGAAACAAAGGTTTTCAGCAAACCGGGAAGGTAGGGTACACCAACAAATGCTGGACACACTACACACAACCGAGGAGGGGAAAAAGACTGCTAAGCAAACTAGATCCTAAAAGGAGTGTGACCAGACAACATCTCTCTATGGGCCCCGGGGAGGGAGCAGAGGCACTGTGTGTGCCACTAACCAATCTTCAACACTTCTATCATAACAGGGCAACTACCTGAGGTGTGGAAGACAACTAAGGTAGTTCCAGTTTTTAAGAATGGAGACAGACAGGTAGCATAAACTACAGACCAGTGTCACTGACATGTATAGTATGTAAAGTCATGGAGAAAAATTAAAAAGAAGAAGAGTGGCGAAGCCCCCCAAAAAAAAAAATGAGCTTATACACAAACCCCCACGGTTTCCAGGGGGGGAAAACCTGTCACAAACCTTCTGGAGTTTTTTTTACAGAGTACCAGAAGCAACAGGAGAGAGAGGGGAAAAGGGGTAGGTTTTTTTGGCTGTAAGAAGGGTATCGACACAGTTCCGCACAAAAAATTAATTAAAAGCAGAGGAGCAGGGGGGAATAACAGGAAAGGCATGCCGGGGCAGGGGGAAACTTGAGGAAAAAAAACAACAGTGATAGTACGTGACGAGGTGTCAGAGTGGTCGCATGTGGCGAGAGGGGTTCCATAAGGGCCGTCCTAGGGCCGGTTCTTTTTTTTGGTATATTTAATGACATGACGGAAAAAAGGTAAATTTAGAGGTGTCCCTGTTTGCATACACCTGAAGCTAATGCGGAGAATTCAAGCAGACATGGGTCAGGAAGGGGGTACAAAAGGATCTGGGCAAGCTGCAAACCTGGTCCGACAAATGGCTCCTGGAGTTTAACTCACCAAATGCAAAAAACATGAAGATTGGGGAAGATCAAAGAAGACCGCAGACGGAGTACATGCTACGGGGTTAAAGGCTGCAAACCCCACCAAGATAAAGGATCGTGGGGGGTATCATACCAAGCACATCTCCTAAGGCGCCCTCAAAAATAACTGCTGCAGTTTAAGGCCGCCTGGCAAACCCCAAATATAAATTTTTCAAGACACTGTACACCATGTACGTCAGGCCCAAAATTTGGGTATGCAGCACCAGTATCTAACCCACACTTGGTCAACCACGTCAAGATATTAGAGAAAGTGCAAAAGTTTGCAACAAGGCTAGTCCCCGGTCTAGGGGGGTTTTATGAGAAGAGGTTAAGGGGGGAAACAACATGACGACAATAGAGGACAAGAGGAATAAGGGGGAAAATGATAACGACAAAAAAATACTGAGAGGAACTGACAAAATGGATAGGGACAGGATGTGTCAGAATGAGATGCAGCAACAAAGGGTCACAACTGATCTAAACCTTTTAAACAACTTATTACATAATTTAGGGATTATATATTTTAAGCTTACTGACGTGCAGCTGAAGACTTTAATCCTATTTACGAATGATCGATTAGTTTCAATCCTATCTTGTTTTTTTTTTCCCGAGCAGCCAACAGCCCTTTTTAAATTAATTAAATTACATTTTAGACGGGGGGTCGGGAGGAGTACCTGACGGGGGGGCGCTAGTGACGGTGAGCAGGACGGGTGGTCCATGTTCGTCTCAATCTGCTGTGGGGGGGGATGCGTGCCCCCCCGGACGTGTGGGGGCCCGGCCGCCCAGACTTCTGGGACACCCCTGGGGGCCCTTCCACTACCCCCCCTTACGTGCCTTCCCCTGGGGGTTTTTTTCTCCCCCTTGAGTATTATTCCCCCCATATATCCTTATGATGATTCCGTTCTGATTTACTGGTGTCTTCCATTGTGTCTTTGTTTTTTGTTTGTACCTGTTGGTATTTTCGGGGGTTTTTATTTGGTGTGTTTTCACTGTCTGGCTTTTTGGGGTTTCCCAAATTTTTTACACATATGCTGCTATGTATGATAATCTTTGTAACTGTATTTGTGTATATCTGAATAAAGTTACTTATTTTTGTAAATGTCTCTCGCTGTACGCTTATTTTTATATTCGTTTTTAGTTGGTGTCTACTGTGTGTCCTTTTCTCCATTGACATAGTGTTTGTTTTTTTTTTTTATGAGTAAGTCACATGTACAACACTTTGGTAGCTTATTCAACAAAAAAAAAATTTTTTAATGTTGAACATATGTGAGAGATTTTAACCAGCCCATTGGTTTTGAAAAAGCTGAAGAGATTGTAACAAACAGCTCAATGGTTGAACGAAATATAAAAAAAGTTTTTTTAAAAAAAAAAAATTGTACGGGGTCACTATTTGAATAAAAGTTGTTGTTATGGTTGTAGGTTAATAAAAACCGGGGAAACAACAAAAAATTGTACTCAAAATAGATTTACTTACAAGTTTTGAAAAACACGGGAACTCATGGCTTTAAAATTTTAAAAAAATTGTTAAATATTAATTTCCTGTGCGTCAGGGAAGGTAGAGGTTATGAAGTCAGGATAAGGTTAGTATGAGGTAACCACAAGACTTGTGTGAGTATAAGAAGTCAACCCTGACAGGTGTGAGGAGGGAAGGAAGAAGAGCAGTGGGGTTGTTCCATGGTACCGTCATCTTTCCGGGCCCCGCCACACTGAGCCACGACCGGGGGTCCAAAAAATATGGTACTTGAGGGGACCCAAAAACCCCAGGTATTTTGCTGTATATATTTTTTAAATTTCTATTTGGGGTAATGAGAGACTGGGGGGAAGGAGGATGGAAGAGTGTGTTGTGATGTATGCTTGTGGAGGGACGGGGGAGTTGTTTTGACTGGTATAAAAATCCCCCAAAAGATAAAGAATCAGGTGAAAAATTTTGGGAAACTTTTTTGTAGAGGGCCGCCCCCAGTGGTTTTTTCAATACAAATTCTAGGACATAATGTAAAGACAGTAGAACTATATAAAAAAAGGCAGGTAATCAGTCCATCGGCCTTGGAGCTGGTGATGAGTACCTCATTTTTCCCCTTAATTTGTATTGATAAAGCCACTGGAGGGCGCATCTACAAATAAAATCCCCCGTTTCCTTTTTTTATTCTACACACGGGCCCCGTAAACCTAGGTTTTTTGGATAGTCGTAACAACTTGTGTTGTCTTAAGTGTAACTTGATACTTATTTTTTCTTGTTTGTTTATTATCACAAAAAAGTATATTTTAATTTTCCCGTAAACCATTCTGTGTTTTCCTCTAATTTCTGGAATAAAAAGCATGATAAATATCGGGGGTATAAAATATATATACAGGCTTGCCCCCTTTAAAACAGGTTAAGTTCGGGGGACTGCTGTGGAAAATCCTGTAAATGAATATAGCCTTTTTTTTAAAATTTTTAAATATTAAAAATTTAGATAATATAATATAAACAAT
Source organism: Cherax destructor (assembly GCA_009830355.1). NCBI lineage: Eukaryota > Metazoa > Arthropoda > Malacostraca > Decapoda > Parastacidae > Cherax > Cherax destructor. Next base: position 13,053 of record WNWK01029794.1, read on the forward strand.
ATATGGGCAGATGTATACAAAAAAGCTAAATGCACACCTGTCTCCACAAGCAGGTGTAACCTTGTACTGCAGCACACAGGTTAGGGGGGTGTCACCCATGATTTTCAAAAAACATTTTAGTCCCATGACCCCTTCCAATATCTACGTTATCTCTGAACCTCTGAAACTTGACTTAATGGGGAGCAGTCCGTTAGCTTTATTGCAATATTTTTTTTTGCACCACATACCCATCCTTTTGGGGAGCAGATAATGAACACAATACCACCTATGTGAGACAAGGAAAAAAGGTGCTCCCCTTCCATCCCTATAGCATAAATAGGTGAGTAAAAAACACACACACACACACACACACACACACACACAAATTTGTGTACAGATATTGAGGACCCACATGAAAGCCCCCTTGGGCCAGTGATCATATGGTTCTAACCCCAAATATAGTAGAGTTAAAATGGAGGGGGAAAAAGGGCTGCACGAATGAAGCCAAACTACAAGAAAGATGACTACGTGGGCATGAAGAACCCCACGGGTTCAGTGGGACAGAGAGCTGGCAGGAAGTCAGTGACGAGATGATGGAATATTGACAACAATTTGCAAGGAAGCTGAGGAGAGGTTTTCTAAGGGGAAAAGGAGAAAAAAAGCCAGGATGAGCCCATGGTTCCCCCAAAGGTGCGGGAACCAAAAAACCCAAATGTACAAGGGAATGGAAGAGGTACAAAAGGAAAAAAACCCAGGAGAATAAGGAGAGCAGTCGTAGGGCCAAAATGAATAGCACAGACGAAGGGGCCCAAAGACAGTATGAAATGACATAGCAGGGCCAAATCTGCCCCCCAAACTGCTGTCAGCCCATCAGGAGGAGGACAACAGTCAAGGCCCCGGTGATCAGGCTGAGGAAGGAAAAGGGGGGGGTCACAAGGAATGACCGCAAGGTGTGAGGAGCTCAACATGAGATTAAAAAAGGTTCAGAGGAGATAGGGGCCCAGAAGGCAGAGGGTAGGGTACACCATCAGGTGCTGGACACAATACACAAAATGAGGAGGAAGTGAAGAGGCTACTAAGGAGCTAGATACCTCAAAGGCGATGGGGCCGGATAACATTTATCCATGGGTCCGGGAGAGGGGAGCAGAGGAGCTATGTTCCCTAACAACAATCTTCAACACATCTATCAAACAGGGCAACACCTGAGGTATGGAAGACAAAATGTAGTTCCAATTTTTAAAAAAAGGAAAGACAGGAATGTGCACAAACACAGACCATGTCACTGACATGTATTGTACAGGTCATGGAGAAGATAGTCAGGAGAAGAGTGGTGGAGCACCTAGAAAGGAATGAGCTTATCAACGACGGCCAACCGGTTTCAGGGACGGGAAAACCTGTCCAAACCTAGGGAGTTCTACGACAGGGTGAAAACAATAAGACAAGAGAGGGGGTGGGTAGATTGCATATTCTTGGATTGTAAGAAGGCGTTTGACACAGTTCCACAAAGAGGCTAGTGGAGAAGCTGAAGGATCAGGCGGGGGGTAACAGGGAAGGCACTACAATGGATCAGGGAATACCTGTCAGGAAGACAGCAGCGAGTCATGGCGGGCGAAGTTAGAGTGGGCGCCGGTGGGGGGTTCCACGGGGTCAGTCCAGGAATAGTCTGTTTCTGGTATTTGTGAACGACATGACGGAAGGAATAGATCGAAGTGTCCCTATTTGCAGATGATGTGAAGTTGATGAAAAATTCAATCGGACGAGGACCAGGCAGAACTACAAAGGGATCTGGACAGGCTCAAGCCGGTCAGCAACCCTGAGTTCAACCCCACCAAGTGCAAAGTCATGAAGTTGGGGAAGGGCAAAAGCCGCAGACGGAGTACTGCCTGGGAAGAGACTACAAACCTCACTCAAGGAAAAAGATCTTGGGTGATAAACACCAGGCACACTCCTGAGGCGCACATCAACCAAATAACTGCTGCAGCATATGGACGCCTAGCAAACCTAAGAACAGATTCCGACATCTTAACAAAGAATCGTTCAGGATTCTGACACTATGTACGTTAGGCCCATACTGGGTATGCAGCGCCAGTTTGGAACCCACACCTAGCCAAGCACGTAAAGAAGCTAGAGAAAGTGCAAAGGTTTGCAACAAGACTAGTCCCGGGCAAAGGGGGTATGTCCTACGAGGAGAGGTTGGGAAATCGACCTGACGGCACTGGAGGACAGGAGAGATAGGGGGACATGATAACGCATATAAGATACTGAGAGGAATTGACAAGGTGGACAAAGACAGAATGTTCCAGAGATGGGACACAGCAACAAGGGGACACAGTTGGAAGTTGAAGACTCAGATGAATCACAGGGATGTTAGGAAGTATTTCTTCAGTCACAGAGTGGTCGGGAAGTGGAATAGTTTGGGAAGTGATGTAGTGGAGGCAGGCTCCATACATAGCTCTAAGAAGAGGTATGATAAAGCTCATGGCGCAGGAGAGTGACCCAGTAGCGGCCAGTGAAGAGGCGGGGCCAGGAGCTATGACTCGACCCTGCAACCACAACTAGAGTACAACTGAGGAGTACACACACACACACACTCACACACACACACACAGGGCAGAAACATTTCGAAGTGTTTCCTTACATACACATACACACACACACATATATACAACAGGCCTAGTGTCTAATTGACATGTGCCTAGGACAAAATGGTAACAACACACACACACCCTTTCCCTGGATCACCCAAACACTGTATTCAGTCACGTGATTCACACAAGCAATGATAATAAATATATAGAAAATATATATGTATGTTGTTACATATAAGACATAACGAGCCTGTACCTCGTTCAGTTACACTGAAGTAGAGTGTGTGGTGCAGCGAGTGTCAGTAAGTGAAGTAGAGTGTGTGGTGTGCAGAGTGTCAGTAAGTGGAGTAGAGTGTGTGGTGTAGCCGAGTGTCAGTAAGTGGAGTAGAGTGTGGTGTAGCTGAGTGTCAGTAAGTGAAGTAGAGTGTGTGGTGTAGCCGAGTGTCAGTAAGTGAAGTAGAGTGTGTGGTGTGCCAAGTGTCAGTGGTGAAGTAGAGTGTGTGGTGTAGCTGAGTGTCAGTAAGTGAAGTAGAGTGTTTGGTGTAGCTGAGTGTCAGTAAGTGGAGAGTGTGTGGTGTAGCTGAGTGTCAGTAAGTGGGTAGAGTGTGTGGTGTAGCTGAGTGTCAGTAAGTGAAGTAGAGTGTGTGGTGTAGCTGAGTGACAGTAAGTGGAGTAGAGTGTGTGGTGTAGCCGAGTGTCAGTAAGTGAAGTAGGTGTGTGGTGTAGCCAGTGTCAGTAAGTGGAGTAGAGTGTGTGGTGTAGCTGAGTGTCAGTAAGTGAAGTAGAGGTGTGGTGTAGCTGAGGTCAGTAAGTTAAGTAGAGTGTGTGGTGTAGCCGAGTGTCAGTAAGTGAAGTAGAGTGTGTGGTGTAGCTGAGTGTCAGTAAGTGGAGTAGAGTGTGTGGTGTAGCCGAGTGTCAGTAAGGAAGTAGAGTGTGTGGTGTAGCTGAGTGTCAGTAAGTGGAGTAGAGTGTGTGGTGTAGCCGAGTGTCAGTAAGTGAAGAGAGTGTGTGGTGTGCTGAGTGTCATAAGTGGAGTAGAGTGTGTGATGACCAGTGTCAGTAAGTGAAGTAGAGTGTGTGGTGTAGCCGAGTGTCAGTAAGTGGAGTAGAGTGTGTGGTGTAGCTGAGTGTCAGTGGGTGAAGTAGAGTGTGTGGTGTAGCTGAGTGTCAGTAAGTGGAGTGGTGTGGGTAGCTAAGTGTCAGTAAGTGAGTAGAGTGTGTAGTGTAGCTGAGTGTCAGTAGTGGAGGAAGGTGTGGTGTAGCCGAGGCAGTAAGTGAAGTAGAGTGTGTAGTGTGGCTGAGTGTCAGTAAGTGAAGTAGAGTGTGTGGGTGGCCGAGTGTCAGTAAGTGAAGTAGAGTGTGTGGTGTAGCCGAGTGTCAGTAAGTGAAGTAGAGTGTGTGGTGTAGCCGAGGTCAGTAAGTGAAGTAGAGTGTGTGTGTGCTGAGTGTCAGTAAGTGGGAAGAGTGTTGGTGCAGCCAGTGTCAGTAAGTGGAGTAGAGGTGTGGGTAGCCGAGTGTCAGTAAGGAATAGAGTGTGTGGTGTAGCTGGTGTCAGTAAGTGGAGTAGAGGGTGGTGTAGCTGAGTGTCATAAGTGGAGTAGAGTGTGTGGTGTAGCCGAGTGTCAGTAAGTGAAGTAGAGTGTGTGGTGTAGCTAGTCAGTAAGTGAGTAGAGTGTGTGGTGTAGCTGAGTGTCAGTCAAGTGGAGTAGGTGTGTGGTGTAGCTCAGTGTCAGTAAGTGGGTAGAGTGTGTGGTGTAGCTGTAGTCAGTCAGTGGAGTAGAGTGTGTGGTTAGCTGAGTGTCAGTAAGTGAGTAGAGTGTGTGGTGTGAGCTGATGTGTAAGTAATAGGAGTGTGTGGTGTAGCCAGTGTCAGTAATGATAGATGGTGTGTGGTGTACTGAGTGTCAGTAGTGGAGTGGAGTCCAAGCTCCCGAGTGTGGTGTATGTGCGTAGGTGTGTCTACTAATGTTACGTCATCTCCAGGTGTGGTGTGTACTAAGTTACGTACATCCCGTGGGTGGTGTGTGTGTACTAATGTTACGTACATCTCCAGGTGGGTGGTGTGTACTAATGTTACGTACATCTCCAGGTGGGTGGTGTGTGTGTACTAATGTTACGTACATCTCCAGGTGTGTGTGTGTGTACTAATGTTACGTACATCTCCAGGTGGGTGGTGTGTGGTACTAATGTTACGTACATCTCCAGGTGGGTGGTGGTGTGACTAATGTTACGTACATCTCCAGTGGGTGGTGTGTGACTAATGTTGCGTACATCTCCAGGTGGGTGGTGTGTGGTGTACTAGTGTTACGTACATCGTGGGTGGGTGTGTACTAATGTTACGTACATCTCCAGGTGGGTGGGTGGGACTAATGTTACGTACATCTCCCGGTGGGTGGTGTGTGTACTAATGTTACGTACATCTCCAGGTGGGTGGTGTGTACTAATGTTACGTACATCTCCAGTGGTGGGGTGTGTACTAATGTTACGTACATCTCCAGGTGGGTGTGTGTGTACTAATGTTACGTACATCTCCAGGTGGGTGTGTGTGTACTAATGTTAGTACATCTCCAGTGGTGGTGTGTGTGTACTAATGTTACGTACATCTCCAGGTGGGTGTGTGTGTACTAATGTTACGTACATCTCCAGGTGGGTGTGGTGTGTACTAATGTTACGTACATCTCCAGGTGGTGTGGTGTGTGTACTAATGTTACTACATCTCCAGGTGGAGTGGTGTGTGTGTACTAATGTTACGTACATCTCCAGGTGGGTGGTGTGTGTACTAATGTTACGTACATCTCCAGGTGGGTGTGTGTGTACTAATGTTACGTACATCTCCAGGTGGGTGGGTGTGTACTAATGTTACTACATCTCCAGGTGGGTGGTGTGTACTAATGTTACGTACATCTCCAGGTGGTGGTGTGTACTAATGTTACGTACATCTCCAGGTGGGTGGGTGTGTGTTACTAATGTTACGTACATCTCCAGGTGGGTGGGTGTGTACTAATGTTACGTACATCTCCAGGTGGGTGGTTGTGTGTACTAATGTTCGTACATCTCCAGGTGGGGGTGTGTGTGTACTAATGTTACGTACATCTCCAGGTGGGTGGGTGTGTGTGTACTAATGTTACGTACATCTCCAGGTGGGTGGGTGTGTGTGTACTAATGTTACGTACATCTCCAGGTGGGTGGGTGTGTGTGTACTAATGTTACGTACATCTCCAGGTGGGTGGTGTGTACTAATGTTACGTACATCTCCAGGTGGGTGTGTGTGTACTAATGTTACGTACATCTCCAGGTGGGTGGGTGTGTACTAATGTTACGTACATCTCCAGGTGGGTGGGTGTGTACTAATGTTACGTACATCTCCAGGTGGGTGGTGTGTACTAATGTTACGTACATCTCCAGGTGGGTGGGTGTGTGTGTACTAATGTTACGTACATCTCCAGGTGGGTGGGTGTGTGTACTAATGTTACGTACATCTCCAGGTGGGTGTGTGTGTACTAATGTTACGTACATCTCCAGGTGGGTGGTGTGTACTAATGTTACGTACATCTCAGGTGGGTGGTGTGTACTAATGTTATTACATCTCCAGTGGTGTGTGTGTACTAATGTTACGTACATCTCCAGGTGGGTGGGTGTGTACTAATGTTACGTACATCTCCAGGTGGGTGGGTGTGTGTGTACTAATGTTACGTACATCTCCAGGTGGGTGGTGTGTGTACTAATGTTACGTACATCTCCAGGTGATGGGTGTGTGTACTAATGTTACGTACATCTCCAGGTGGGTGGGTGTGTGTACTAATGTTACGTACATCTCCAGGTGGGTGGGTGTGTGTGTACTAATGTTACGTACATCTCCAGGTGGGTGGGTGTGTACTAATGTTACATACATCTCCAGGTGGGTGTGTGTGTACTAATGTTACGTACATCTCCAGGTGGGTGTGTGTGTACTAATGTTACGTACATATCCAGGTGGGTGGGTGTGTACTAATGTTACGTACATCTCAGGTGGGTGTGTGGTGTACTAATGTTACGTACATCTCCAGGTGAGTGTGTGTGTACTAATGTTACGTACATCTCCAGGTGGGTGGGTGTGTACTAATGTTACGTACATCTCCAGGTGGTGGTGTGTGTGTACTAATGTTACGTACATCTCCAGGTGGGTGGTGTGTACTAATGTTACGTACATCTCCAGGTGGGTGTGTGTGTACTAATGTTACGTACATCTCCAGGTGGGTGTGGTGTGTACTAATGTTACGTACATCTCCAGGTGGGTGGTGTGTGTGTACTAATGTACGTACATCTCCAGGTGGGTGTGTGTGTACTAATGTTACATACATCTCCAGGTGGGTGTGTGTGTACTAATGTTACGTACATCTCCAGGTGGGTGTGTGTGTACTAATGTTACGTACATCTCCAGGTGGGTGTGTGTGTACTAATGTTACGTACATCTCCAGGTGGTGTGTGTGTACTAATGTTGACATACATCTCCAGGTGGGTGTGTGTGTACTAATGTTACATACATCTCCAGGTGGTGTGTGTGTACTAATGTTACGTACATCTCCAGGTGGGTGTGTGTGTACTAATGTTACATACATCTCCAGGTGGGTGGGTGTGTACTTGTTACGTACACCAGGGGTGGGGTGTGTACTAATGTTACGTACATCTCCAGGTGGGGACAAACCCAAAGGTAGTGGAACGTGGTCAATCTTTCATCTATTTCAATAATGGGATGTCTGCAGCCTCCATGGTCACTCCCCTCACCACACAGTAAGTGTACCCTCCATGGTCACCCACCTCCACCACACAGTAAATATACCCTCCATGGTCACTCCACCTCCACCACACAGTAAGTGTACCCTCCATGGTCACTCCACCTCCACCACACAGTAAGTGTACCCTCCATGGTCACTCCACCTCCACCACACAGTAAGTGTACCCTCCATTCACCCACCTCCACCACAGTAAGTGTACCCTCCATGGTCCCCACCTCCACCACACAGAAGTGTACCCTCCATGGTCCTCCACCTCCACCACACAGTAAGTTTACCCTCCATGGTCCTCCACCTCCACCACACAAAAGTGTACCCTCCATGGTCACTCCACCTCCACCACACAGAAGTGTCCCTCCATGGTCCTCCACCTCCACCACACAGTAAGTTTACCCTCCATGGTCACCCACCTCCACCACACAGTAAGTGTACCCTCCATGGTCACTCCACCTCCACCACACAGTAATTTTAAACCCTCCATGGTCCTCCACCTCCACCACACAGTAAGTGTACCCTCCATGGTCACTCCACCCTCCACCACACGGGAAGTGTACCCCCATGGTCCTCCACCTCCACCACACAGTAGGGTGTAACCCCAATGGTCCTCCACCTCCACAACACAGAAGTGTACCCTCCTGGTCACTCCACCTCCACCACACAGTAAGTGTACCCATGGTCCCCCCACCTCCACCACACAGTAAGTGTACCCTCCATGATCACTCCACCTCCACCACAAGAAGTGTACCCTCCATGGTCACTCCACCTCCACCACACAGAAGTGTACCCTCCATGGTCCTCCACCTCCACCACACAGTAAGTGTACCCTCCATGGTCACTCCACCTCCACCCACAGAAGTGTACCCTCCATGGTCCTCCACCCCACCACACAGTAAGTGTACCCTCCACCCCACCTCCACCACACAGTAAGTGTACCCTCCATGATCACTCCACCTCCACCACACAGGTGTACCCTCCATGGTCACTCCCACCTCCACCACACAGTAAGTGTACCCTCCATGGTCACCCACCTCCACCACACAGTAAGTGTACCCTCCATGGCACCCACCTCCACCATACAGAAAGTGTACCCTCCATCACCACCACCCCCTCCACCACAAAGTGTCCCGCCACCACAACCACACCCCTCCACCACACAGTAAGGTACCCTCCACCACCACTCCACCTCCACCACACAGAAAGGGTTCCCTCCACCACCACCACTTACCTCCACCACACAGAAGTGTCCCTCCACCACCACCCACCCCACCCCACATTTAAGTGTACCCTTCACCACACAGTAAGTGACCCTCCACCACTAACACCCCCACCTCCACCATACAATAAGTGTACCCTCCACCACCACCCACTGGTGCTACCCCCACCACACAGTGTCCCTCCCCACCACCACTCCACCTCCCACCACAGTAAGTGTACCCTCCACCACTTCCTCCACCTCCACCACACAGTAAGTGTACCCTCCACCACCACCACTTCCACCTCTACCACACAGTAAGTGTGGTGGGTTCTTATTATTATTATTACTTCCACTAGTACTATACTTTATTAATCATTCTTTTCACCACTGCATTTTTATCCCTGAATATTAATATTACTATACGCTACCCATTTTTTCTAAGTACCAATTACGGGGCTGGAGACATAATTTAATTAAAAACCCTCTTTGAGGAATTTTGTTTTGAGTTGCTGTTAAAAATTGGAGATACGATGTTTGTACTATGGTAGGACTGTTGTGGGTCGCATCCGGGGAACAAGATCAACTTGTTCCCCAAATGCTTTATAACCAGGGGCTTTCTATTTAGTATGCCAATGATGTCACTATGTCTGAATATTTATCATATACTTGTAGAAATAAATATTATTATTACTATCATTATGATCGGTGGTTGGGTGGCCCTAATCAGCAATGTGGAGTTTGCCTCTTGGGGGTTTAAACCAATAGAACTTCAGTTTCTGTGTTGCTGAGTCTTAGCCAACCAGTAATCCGGTAACTTGCCTTTTCGACAGCGTCTGAACGAACGGAGTAGGAGTCTGTGAGGCGGCTTTACTCCCTAGCAAATAAGTCTGTATGGTAGAATCTCAGCCAGTAGCAGAGTTTGTACTGCTACAGTTTGTTTACTCTTCGGTTTAAAGGATTACGATTGTTTTCGCCCAAATTCTGGATTATTTACCCTTCATAGCTGTTTGTGGAACATTATACCATCTTTTCGTTAACAAGTCATCATGGCCCCTAAAGTGCTCAATAAACAAGCCATTTCTCTGAAGACCAAGCAAAATTAGTGCATTGGAAAAAGGGAAAAAAGGGACAATGTCGTAAAATACGTAAATAACCACAAAAGAATGAAACTTATGACGACTTTTTTTCCGACCTTAAAACAGCGAATTTGGAAATAAGGGGGGCCAGTACCAGTCGAGAGAAGTGAGGAGGGGAGTCAAAACGTTCTACCCCAGCCCCCCCCCTCTCGTATATAAACTGGCTCCCTTCCCTTCCCTGTGTTGACTAGTTAATGGTGAAAAGGGCCAAACCCTTTTCATTCACTTATTCATGTTATTTGTCAGCGCTTAAGGTAGTATGACTTAACACAAGAAGCATCTCTGCTATTTCGCAAAAAATTTAAAGTGGCTGATGAATCTAAGCTAGGGAAAAAAAGGGAAGAAATTATCAAAATAGAGATGGAAGAATTGGATAAAAGGTAGATGTATATCTGAAATGTGCACATGTGTCTTACTTATCAAAACCCGTATTTTGTCAATTTTTATATTCACTCGTACAATTATTTATTATATTTTTAGTTACGTGGGGGGCCTGCAAAGCGGCTGGTGACCTTCGACACGTGATTTGGGGTGACCTCACCTTGAAGATCTTGACCACTACCAACCCGGGCAACAACCTTTCACCAAGTTCATAGGTTGTCCACCTTAGGTTCTTAAAGAGGGCCTGAGTTTCCCCCTCTCCAAACATTTTATTTTCCACTATAATCTACCTTTTTCCTAATTACTATCGCTTTGCTTTGTCTGCTTTCGTAAAAGGGAATCCGGATCTTTCCTTAATTCATGGTATAACAACAAATCTTTGAGAACAATTGGTTGGAGAGGTTAAAGAAAAATTTAACCTCTGAGGTAGAAGATAAGGTAAATAGTCCTTCATCCCCGCATCAGGTGTTCAGCAAGAAGATCAATCTACCCATCCCTCTCTCCTGCTTGACTTTTTTTTGCTTGTCCCGAGCTCCAGAAAAGGAGACAGGATTTTCCCTCTTTAAATGTGGTTGTCATGTAGGCCACCCTTTCTATGCTTCACCACTTTTTTTCTTGATAATCTTCTCCATAACCCTACATGCATTCTTTATGCTGGGCTGTGTTTAACACTGCCTGTCTGTTTTTTTTTTGGGGTTACATTTGCTGTCTTCCGCACCCGGCGTTTCCCTGTTTAAAAGTTGTGAAATTTGTTGCTGGGGACACACAGGCCCCCCCCTCTCAGAACTCACGGAAAGATATCGGTCCCCCTGCCTTCAAAAGGGATCTAGCTCAACAGTAGCTTCTTCCCCCCTTCCCCCTTTTTATTTATTGTATTTAGTGCTCCGGGGCCTTCGCACGTTCCGGTACCTTATGTCTCCCCGGAAAACCCCCCAAATCTTCGGCTCCCCCAAAAATTTCTGGTC
>WNWK01029795.1:0-24068 GCA_009830355.1 Cherax destructor
GGGGGGGTGTACAGGGGGGCAGGGAAAAGGGGGGGGCAGGGGGGAGGGGGTGTGCGGAGGAGGGGTAGAGGCGGGGGGGGATTTTCGGCAGGGGGGAGTGTTGCAGGCATGCAGGAAGTGCCCCGGATAAGGACTTGGACCTAAATTCCCTTTTGGAAGGGTTCCCCCCTTCCAAAAAAAGGGGCTCTGTTGCGAGGGGGCTTTCGGATTGGGTTTAACAGATGGATTGGGTGGTTACTTGTTACAGTGGGCCCCCGGTTTTTTGTCATCTCCAAAACCAACATTTTTGAAGTGTTTTTTTAAGTGCTGTTGCAAGTGTTTTTTGGGGGGCTGAAATAGACAACCTCGTGACATTATTTTTAAAAAAAAACGTTTAATGGCATTGGCAGCATTTGAAAATTTTTTGGGAAAAAACCGGGGGCCCCTGTATTAACTATATAGGGGTGGATCTCGAGCCTACCTCTCTTCTACCTGCCTGTTGGTTTTGGGACTGCCCTTAGGGCGGGGCCCCCCTTTGGGATTCAAAAAGGGTGACCTTTGACATGGGTAAAGTTGATCACGGGAAAAGCTATGATACAGTAACGGTTATGCGAAATATACATCGGTGGCGCTAGGGGTTTCTTTTGGTTTTGTCAAAAAGATTGTTGGTTACTTTTGGTATTTTGAAGTTCAAATTCAGATAGGGATATCTCAGGACCTTCCTATCTGCTTTGATGTTGGTTTAAAAGCTCTCTTAAACGGGACCCCTTCATTTCAAGGGATTGATTTGAAAGAAATGTTTACTTTGAACAGCTTGATACCCCCGTACTGTTTTCATATACAGTCATCCCTTGGTTTCGCTTGTCTCAGTTTTCGCCGATTTTGGTTTCGCTCACTTTTTGTGGAAAAATTGTCTCAGTTTTGCCGATGGTACGGAACCTGTACACCAGTGCGCGCACATACAAAGGCCGTAGGGCCCGCCACACCGCACCTCCCACGCACTTGTCACGCAGTCTAGCATTGTTTCTGCTTGAGTTAACATCACCCCAGGAGTTCATACAAAACATTTATTAACACTTCATTGTTTTGGCCCTTGTTGTGTGTGTGCCTACTAAATAAGCTACCATGGGCCCAAAAAGCTTCCTAGTGCCAGTCCTTTGGTAAAGAAAGTAGCACGATGGAGTTTAAAGTGTAGCAGCATGCAGGGGTGTAGCATGTTGGGGAATGCAGATGTAGCAGGTATGCAGGGAGTGTAGCAGGTATGCGAATTAGCAGTATGCAGGGTGTAGGTATGCGGGAGTGCTTAGCAGGTATGTGGTGTAACATGTATGCAGGGAGTGTAGCAGGTATGCAGGGTGTAGCATGTATGCAGGGAGTGTAGCATGCATGCAGGGGGTGTAGTATGTATGCGGGAGTGTAGCAGGTATGCAGGGAGTGAGCAGGTTAAAGTGCAGGGAGTGTAGCATGAATGCGGGAGTGTCATGTATGCAGGGTGAGATGCTAGGGATATATGCAGGGAGTGTATGCATGGGTATGCAGGAGTGTAGCAGGTATGCAGGTGTAGCATGAATCAGGGGTGACATGTATGCAGGGATTAGCATATCGGGAGTGTAGCATGTATGAAGGAGTGTAGCATGTATGCAGGAGTGTAGCATGTATGCAGGGAGTGTACATGTATGCAGGTGCATGTTGCAGTGTAGCAGGTATGAAGGTGTAGCAGGCAGGGAGGAGGTGTACAGGAGGAAGGATGTAGCAGGCAGGGAGGGATTGTACGGCAGGGAGGAGTGTTGCAGGCATGCAAATGACCGGATAAGGACTTGGTACCTAAATTCCTTATGGAAGGGATTCCCCTTCCAAAAATAGGGTCTCTGTTGCGACGGGTTTCTTTCGTAGATTGGGTAATGAACAGATGAGATTGGGTGGTTACTTGCTGTACAGTGGTCCTCGGTTTCGTGCATCTCCAAACTCGAACATTTATGTAAGTGTATTTTCGTAAGTGCTGTTGCAAGTGTATTTTTGGGGGGTCTGAAATAGACTAACCTACGTGACATTATTTCTTAAGGAAGTAAATTCGTTCGGTAATGGCACTTGAGCAGCATTCTCGAACGAATTTTGGCGAAAACCGAGGGACCACTGTATTGAAGTCGATATATATGGGATGGATCTCAGAGCCTATGCCTACGTCTGTCTACTCTGCCTGTTCGGTTGGTACTGCCTCTCTTAGGAGCGGGCACCCTTGGCATTCAAAGGGATGACCTTTGACATGGCTAACGGTTGATCACGTGAACAGCTATGATACAGTAACGGTTATAAGCTATGAATATACTATCACTGAGCTGCTACGAGGGTTTTCTTCCTGTCCTGGGTAATGATCAAACGAGTTGGAGTGTTACTGCTAGTTGAAGTCCAATATCATATTGGGATGGATCTCAGAGCCGTATCCTACGTCTGTCTACTCTGCTGTTGATTGTACTGCCTTCTCTTAGGGAATGGGTTTCCCTTGGATTCAAAGGATGATGACACTGGAAACGGTTGATCACGTGAACAGCTATGATATCAATACGGTATCTTGCAGATCATCCCTTGGTTTAGCTTTTGTCTCAGTTTCGATCTGTTTAGTTTTTCGCTCACTTTTGTGGAAAAATTGTCTCAGTTTTTACCGATGGTCAGAACCTGTACACCAGTGCCGCAGCACATTTTCAAGCGTAGCCGTATACCACGCTTTCTCAGCATTGTCACGCAGTCTAGCATTAGTTTCTTGCTTAGTTAACATCACCCCAGGAGTTCATACAAAACATTTATTAACAATGGTGATTGTTTTGGCCTGATGATTGTGGGTGTGCCTACTAAATAAGCTACCATGGGCCCAAAGAAAGTTCTAGTGCCAGTCCTTTGGTAAAGAAAGTGAGAAACACGATGGAGTTTAAGGTGTGGCAGGCATGCAGGGAGTGTAGCATGTATGCAGGAGTGTAGCAGGTATGCAGGGAGTGTAGCAGGTATGCAGGGAGTGTAGCAGGTATGCAGGGAGTGTAGCGGTATGCAGGGAGTGTAAAGGGATGCAGGGAGTGTAGCAGGTATGCATGGAGTGTAACAAAGCAGGAGTGTAGCAGGCAGGGGTGTGCAGGCAGGGAGTGTAGCAGGCAGGGAGGAGGGGTGTGCAGGCAGGAAGGGAGTGTTGCAGGCATGCAAGGGGAAATGACCGGATAAGGACTTGGTACCTAAATTCCTTATGGAAGGATTCCCCTTCCAAAAACTAGGGTCTCTGTTGCGAGGGTTTCTTTCGTAGATTGGGTAATGAACAGATGAGATTGGGTGGTTTGCTGTACAATTTATCCTCGGTTTCGTGCATCTCCAAACTCGAACATTTATGTAAGTGTATTTTGTAAGTGCTGTTGCAAGTGTATTTTTGGGGGGCTGAAATAGCAACCTCGTGACATTATTTCTTAAGGAAGTAAATTTGTTCGGTAATGGCATTTAGCAGCATTCTGGACAATTTTCGGCGAAACCGAGGGGCCACTGTATTGAAATCGTATGGGATGGATCTCAGGCCGTATGCCTACGTCTGTCTACTCTGCCTGTTCGGTTGGTACTGCCTCTCTTAGGAGCGGGCACCCTTGGCATTCAAAGGGATGACCTTTGACATGGCAAACGGTTGATCATGTGAACAGCTATGATACAGTAACGGTTATAAGCTATGAATTATACTATCACTGAGCCTACAGTGACATCTCTTCCCTCTCCCTTCCTCCCTCTCTTCCATCCAGCAACATCAGTCTTCAATAAAGGTAAGTGCCACATGAGTTCATTCATTTGTGCATGTAAATCTATCTTTAAGGCCCCCCATTTTTTTCCAAACTTCTGGGTTTCTGGAACGGATTAATTGAATTTCCATTATTTCTTATGGGGAAAATAGTTTTGGTTTTCGCCGATTTTGGTTTTAGCTGATCCATCTGGAACGGATTAAACTCAAAAACCAAGGGATGACTGTAGGTGTTTTATATTAATGGATTTGAGAATGCTGGGTGTTAGCCAGGGATTGTTTGGTCTCTTAGCTGTGATCTGTTTAGTTTTTCGGGCAATGCATGTTATAGAGGTATTGGGTCTCTTTTAGAAAATTATTAATACATCTGTCAGAGTCTGTATAGGTGTCTAACTCGGTTTGCCAGTCAATGTTTGACGTAGCTGTTATGAAGTTTTTAATAGCTGTCTCATTATGTAGTCTGAAGGTAACTTTAGTAGTCTCTTGGGGTTATTATTATTACAATCAAAGAAGCACTAAACCACAGGGGTTATACAGCATGGCTGGTCAGGACAGGATGCAGGGAGAATGGATTGTAAGAGGGAGATGGATGATTAGTAGGGTATGGAGTGCAGAAGGACAGTGGATAGTGCAGGGATAGAGGTAGCAAGAGATCAAGGTAGAAGGGACTGAGGGAGGGGCTAGAGGTATAATCTTCAGAGTTTGTGTAGTAAGTCAGTTTCTGCCAAAAAGTCAACGAGAGAGTCAGGATTAAAGGAGGGTCCATCTGCAAAAAGGGAAGGTAAAGAAAGGGCCGCAGAGCGAAGACGCTATTGGAGGTAAATTCTGCGTGCTCGTTGTTAGAGTGGGCAGTCCAACAGAATATGTCGAACAGACACTGGAACCTGACAATGCTCACAGAGAGGGGCAGGGAGCCTCTCCATGAGATACCCGTGAGTAAGACGAGTGTGGCCGATGCGAAGACGGGAGAGTGTAGTCTCCCAACCTCGACACTGGTGACAAGAAGAAGGCCAGAAACCTATACTCAGTTTAATAGAATGAAGTTTGTTATATAGCAGGTCAGACCAGCGTTGTTGCCAACGGGCGTGAAGGTGGGTAGCAATGACTGCAAAATAGTCCGTGAAAGGAACACCTCTATATGAAACTGGAAGGTCATGTATTGCAGACTGCACAGCAGTGTCTGCCTGTTCATTGCCTTGTATGTCAACATGACCAGGGACCCAACAAAAAACAATATCTTTGTGCTTGCTAGAGATATGTCGTAACCAAAGTTGGATCAAGAACGAGGGGTGAGGTGTATCAATTTTACGGATAGCCTGTAAAGAACTAAGGGAGTCTGAAACGACCACAAATGTTGACACAGGCATAGATGCAATACGGATAAGTGCCACAAGAATGGCATACAATTCAGCCGTAAATATGCTAGCCGAGGGTAATAGATGCCCTCGTACGATGTTGTCCAGAAACACTGCTGCGAATCCGATGCCGTCAGACGAATTTGAACCATCGGTGTACACTGCAATTACATGGGAATGAAAACGGAAGTGGTCTAGAAAAAAAGAGTGAGAAGCCGCCGTAGGTAGTTGGGTTTTCGCGCAAGGTAGAGGAATAGAACAGACATGGATAGCAGGAACTTCCCAAGGGGTAGGGGAAAGTGAGATGCCACATGAACTTATATATAAAGGTGGTAGCTGAAGGGGAAAACAAGAGTGAATGTAGACGAAGAGAAAAGGGACGAAGTAAACAGGGGCGACGAACAAATAACGGCGTCTTCTAACATCTGTGACAATCCTATACATGGAAGGATTGCGGAGGTCATGAGAGCGAACATAATAGCGAATGCAATGTGCATCATGACGATCGGACAAGGATGGAATGTTCGCTTCTACATAGAGGCTCTCAACCGGGAAGAAACGAAATGCACCAAGGCATAGGATAATCCCCGGTGATGGATGGGATTAAGGATGGAAAGAGTAGCAGGGGAGGCCACCGAATATATCTGGTCACCATAATTGAGTTTCGATCAAATTAGGGCTGAATGCAGGCGAAGGAGAGTTCTACGATCAACCCCCCATGAAAGATGTGCGAGGGTTTTAAGGAGGTTCAGCCGGCAGTGACAAGTTGCCTTAAGAGAGGTAATGTGAGGTTTCCAGGACAATCTATGGTCAAACAGGAGGCCGAGAAACCTGACTGTATCACGTTCTGGGATATGTGAGCCGTATAGGTACAATGGATGATCAGAGACCACTGAACGTCTAGTAAACGTAATTTGATGAGTTTTGCCACTAGAAAGTTTAAAACCCGTGCGTGGTGGCCCAATCAGAAACCCGGTTGACGGCATGCTGGAGGGAAACTGCAATGAGGTGACAGTCAGCACCTGCACAAGCTATAGCAAAGTCATCCACATAAAGCAATGACCAAATATTTGATGGGAGAACAGATGCCAGATTATTTATAGCAAGCAGAAAGAGTGTTGTGCTCAGAACACAACCCTGGGGACACCTTCAGCTTGAACAAATTCGGGGAAAGCTCATTACCAACCCGGACACGGAAATGTCTTTCAGTTAAGAAGGCCTTAAGGAAAAATGGTAGATTGCCTCGGAAGCCTAAGGAGTGGGCCTGGGCCAAGATATTATACCTCCAAGTTGTGTCATAAGCCTTCTCAAGGTCGAAAAAGATGGCGATAACTGAGTGGTTATTAGCAAAGGCATTTCGAATATACGTATTTAAGTGCAATAAGGGGTCAATGACAGAAGGACCCTTACGAAAGCCATATTAACTAGGGGAGAGACTATTGTGCGTCTCTAAATACCACATCAAACGTCTATTAACTAGACGTTCCATCACCTTGCAAACTGCACTGGTAAGAGTGATGGGATGGTAGTGGGAGGTATCACATCCCGTAGTACCCGGTTTGCGAAAAAGGAGAACAATAGCAGACTTCCACAGCTGGGGAAGAACTCCTTGCGACCATATAAGATTAAAGAGTCATAAGAGGACAGTAAGAGCAGACTGATGTAAATTCTGTAGCATATGAATATGTATGCCGTCTGGCCCAGCTGCCGATGATCGGCAAGCAAAGAGTGTTACCTCCAGGTATTGAAGGGTAAAAGGCACATTATAAGATTCTTCTCTGAGAGAAGAAAAACCTAAGGGCTTTAACTCGCTGGCAGACTTAGAAGAAAGGAACGAGGGGTATAGATGGAGCCCCTGAGAAATGCAGACCAGATGATTACCAATTTCAGTGGCAACGGCAAGAGGGTGTGCTATATCGACACCGGCAACCTGAAGAACAGGAGCCGGGTCGGGGGAGAATTTACCACTCAATTTCTGCACTTTTTTCCAGACTGCACTCATTGAGGAAGCCGAAGTGACAGTAGAAATGTAATCTTGCCAGCAAGTGCATTTAGCGTCACGTATGACATGGCGAGCAATTGCTCTCTTCTGCTTAAAATCAAGGAGTCTCTCTGTGGTTCTGTTATATCGATACCTGCCCCACGCAGCTCATTTCAAACGTACTGCCCGAGCACAAGCAGTTCTGAGAATGCTTGCCAGAGGTTTGGGGGATAGAATGCAAAGCTGCTGTGAAGACGGAGGACGAAAAGAGATGTGAAACCTCATCAATAGAGGATGAGGAAGGAACCTCATGAAAGGCAGTAAGATGTGCGTAAAGGTCCCATTTCGCCTGGTCAAATTCCTAGAGTGGGCTACAAGGAGGTGGAGAATACGAAGGGGACTTAAGGATGATCGGAAAATGATCGCTGTCATGTAAGTCCGAGAGGACAGACCAGGTGAAGTCAAGGATAGTTGAGGAAGAGCAGATGGAGAGATCAATGCAAGAGAAAGAATGAGTTCGAGGATCAAAATGGGTAGGAGTACCCGTATTTAAAACATTGAGAGGAGAGAAGCAGGAATGCCTCCAACTAAACGCCACGGGAGTCACAGTGCGACCCTCCCCAGAGAAAATGGTGTGCGTTAAAATCGCCAAGTAACAGAAGGGTGGCGCCAAGGAATAAGCCAGAAAATCAACATCTGAGATAGACAATCCCCTTGAAGGGAGAGATATAAAGAACAGAGTGTATACCATTTATTCAAGTGGATACGTGCAGCAGTATAATGTAGAGAAGAACGCACATAGAGCTGATGGTATGGAATACTAGTACGAATAAGAAGAGCGCTTTCGTTAAAGGTTCCATTGGAAAAAGGATCCGATGAATATAACAAATCATAGCCTGAAAAGGGCCAGATAACAGTGGATTGTAATTTGGGTTCTTGCAAACAGACCCCAACAGGAAAAAACTGGGAGAGCAACACCTGAAGCTTCCCCCGGTTACCCCTGAGGCCTCGGATATTCCACTGCAAATAAGCCATGATTTATGGAGAGAAAGATATAAGTCGAAGTTAGAGGTATCTATGGACTAGGGTTAGAAAAGTCCACGTGTGGAGGTAGCGGAAGACCTGTAATCAGAGAAGGAGCAGTACGTTGTGAAGGAAGGAGGGGTGTAGACGGAGAAGAGAGAGGAGGAGGAACCTGAGGTGGAGCAGTGTCCATCATCGTTCCAGTCTCTGAAATATAGTCTGCGATAGCTTCCAGTGTTTCGGAAGACAAAGATGCAGAATGTGGGACTACATGAGAAATGGAAGGAAGAGAGTGAGCAACCATCAGGGAGACTATAGACTGTACTAAAGTAGAGGATGAGGAGATGGAAGAGGAAACTGTCGAAGGGGATGGGCAGTCAAGGAAGGAACTTGGGAGGGGAGAGGGGATGAAGATATTGAACGAGGAGGAGGATGAACCTCCACACATATTACAGAACTAGTCGGAGGTGAAGAACCCGGCAATGGGGATTTTTTGCTGGACTTATGAGAAGAAGAGGCGTGCTGAGGTTTAGGTGGTGAACGAGGGCGAGTAGACACAGAACTGTGCGAGTGAGTAGAGGAAGGGGTGTGGACAGTATGGGATGTTGAGGTAGGGACTTCGGAGCCAAGAACAGCAAAAGGATTCGAGACAGGGGTGACTGAGGATGAGGCGACCACAGAGGAAGCCAAGGAAGTTGGGACCCCAGAAGTGTGGCGACGTTTAGCAATGCGAGAATAGGAAATACGGGGAAGTCTCCCTTGAAGGCGTAGATGAGACGGCCATAGCATATGAGAAGCCTTCCGCCTCTTTGAGACAACGGATTTCCCGCTCATTCAGGTAAACCTGACAATGGCGAGAGCACGATGGATGCGCCTCATGACAGTTAAGGCATGAGGGAGGTAGATTACAAGAAGGACTGGCATGATTGTCGGCACCACAAACTGGGCATTCGGCCATGGCCCTACAATATTTCGCTGGATGACCAAAATGCCAGCAGTTTCTACACTGTTGCGGTGTAGGGGTCACCTTTCGAACTTGTAAATGTTGACCTGCAATGTAGACCGAAGGTGAAAGTTCACGACAGTCAAATGTTAAACAGGCTATATTGCAAGGATAACATCTTCGCTTATTGGCAGGGAGGACAAAAGTGTCAACTTTAAGGATAGGGAGTTCTTGGAGCTCAAGCTGCTCCAAAATGTCATCACCACATGTCTGGAAATTCCGTTGGACAATGGTGTGGGGTAAAATGACAGTACCACTACAAGAATTGAGAGAACAATGCTTGTCAATAGTGATAGGAATAGTATCTATGGTCGTAAGAAGAGAAAGATTGCGAGCTTGGCCAGCATTCTGGACCGTGATGATGCGAGTGCCGCTCTTGAGAGCGTGAAATGAGATATCTTTACCAACATGGCATAGCAGAGCCTTACCAATACTATGATCTGAAAGATAGGTACAGTAGACCCTCATTTAGCACGGTAGTTATGTTCCTGAAAACGTTGTGTTAGATAAATTCGTGTTAAATAAATAACTTATGGAAAAAATAGGGTTACGTTCCTGGGAGTTCCCAAAAAGCCAAACAAGTTTTTTTTAGACCAACAGATCCTGCAAAAGCTGAAGGCAAATATGTAATTGTAGTTCACTGTCGTGATATATTACTGCTTAAGACTACAAATGCAATAGAAATAATAGTATTTCTTACCTTAAATTGTGGGTAATGATGTTTGTGGATGGTTGTGAAGAGAGTGGATAAGGATGGTGTGGCCCTACTGGGCTGAGGTGGATGGTTGTTGGTTGTCGGTAGAAGTGGATGGTAGAGGTTCTTGTACTGAAGTCGATGGTTGTATTGCAGTGTGCATAAATTCTGTAATGGATCTCTGGGCTCTTTTACCCTGCATTACATTATACAGCTGATGGTATGGCATCATCAGCTGGTCTAGACCCCGTTTCAAAGTACTGCTTCTAGCTTTGTCAGGGTCCTCTTCAGTGAAAAAATCTGCAACTTTACCAATAATATGGAACTGCTCACATAACTGTTGCAATGTTAACTGTTTTTCTTCAGGTTCTTCTTCATCTTCTTCTGTTATCTCCCTCCCTTGTATCTGTGCATCGAACTCTGCCAACATTTCCTCTGGACTTCTGATATAAGTTCGTGTTGGCATATTCTTCCAGAAAACACCTGTCTCATCAGCATTAAACACTTGATGTGGCTCATAGCCACTCTCAGAAATAAGTTCCTGAAATTCAGCAGGGAAATTACTTGCTGCTGTATGATCACCTGAAGTACTTTCACCAGAAAACTTAATATTATGTAACTTATTATGCAACTTAAAGTTCTGAAACCAGCCTGGGCTAAACACACTCGTTTTCAGGCTTTCCTTCCTTATCACACACTGCTTTAAACAGCTGTAAGGCCTTTTCCCTAATTAAGAGGAAATTAAGTGGTACACCTTTGTTTTCTGTTCAATCCACTCAAGCAACAAGTTTTCTGTTTTATTTACTTGTTGGGACCTACGTGTCATTCTTTTCATGAGGTCACATTTTGGGTTATTCATTACACAAGCTCGTATATTCGCCTCATTCTTCCTAATTGTACGAACTGATGCTTCATTAAGGCCATAGTCCCTGACTATATCCACCACACGTGAGCCACTCTTAAGCTTATCTAATACAGTGGACCCCCGAGTTTCGTAAACCCCGGAAATCGTACAATTATGTAAGTATAATATTGTAAGTGCTTGTGGAAGTGTATTTTTGGGGGTCTGAAATAGGCTAACCTACGTGACATTTTTCCTTAAGGGAGTAAATTCGTTCGGTAATGGCGCTTGAGCAGACTTCAGGAGTGAAGTTTTTACGAAACTCGGGGGTCCACTGTATCTCGATTTTCTTTGTAATTCCTAGACTTGAATGCTTAAACCTTTTCTTGTCACTTGCTGGAACACTTGTATGCTTACTGGGTGCCATGATTGCTTGGCAGATTTATCAAAATGCAATGAAAATGACAAAATGTATGTAAATAAACACAGTGAGCTTCCCAATTATTGTTTTGTCCTGCACGCGTATGAACCAAACTGAACGCTGGGAGGGATGCGTGGATGGGTGAGGGTGGCAGGGGATGGTAGTAGGACTCCCCCACTGACTCAATGGTTTAACCCACCGCGGGCGACCACGCGCTCAAAATTTTCCCCCCCAGCCGAACCGTGTAATATCAGTTTTACGTCGTGTTAGATAAGAATGTCCCGCAATTCTTCAATCGTGCAATACCCATAACATGCAACATAAATTCATGCTAAATGAGGGTCTACTGTATTAGGAGAAGTCGGTCGTAGAGTAAAAAACTTTGTCCATTGAGTAGTGTGAAACAAAGTGTTTAGGGGGAGTGTGTGACGAGCTGGTCGTTTCCGAGATGAACGAGAAGGAAGTGTCGAATCATCATGTAAGGGTCTAGATCGTTTGGGTGTGGGACCGGAGGTGGTCCAACGTGTAACGGGCGAGCAATCTGAAAATTGCCGCACCGTTGAGGGAGAAGCCGGAATCAAGGTCAGAGAAGAGTGATGGTCAGACGTGTCAAAAGGACTAGTCGGAACCCCGGAACCTGAAGCAGGTGACGAACCGGCACCAGCAAGAGGTACAGAGGTATTAGAGGTGTCCGTAGAGTTGTCCGTTAACGAGGTAGGGTCAGAACTAGGTGCGGTATCAAGAAGGGGCCTGGGGGTAGGTTCACGGATTAGGGAATCCATGGTTAGGTTACTTCTTTCTTTTTGTTTTTAAGAAAAAAAAAGAAAATAAAATAAAAATAAAAAAAAAGAATAAGAAAAGGGGGGAACGTGGAGGAATAGCTCATAGGAGGAATAAAAGGGGCGTAAATCCCCCTCCGCACCCAAGAGGACCTCAACACTGCAAGTAGTGCAGATGCTGCATGGAACCTGTGCCATACCCTACCCTTCATGCCAGTAAATCAACAATCCGGGATAGAAACCTCACATCCACCGAGCCACCTCGGCGGACAAAAGAAAGGGCGGCCGGATATCTGCCACAAAGCATACCCCCTTCAGACACCACCCCCAGAATCCGAAAGGTGGCCTCCAGAGATATACCCGTCGCCCGAAAGATACCCAAAGCCACCCCCGGGAGACTGGAGAGGCATCGGGACATCCCCAGGCGATCCAGATTCCACGGCAAACTACACCACCGCCAAGAACCTCAACGGAATGGGATGGACCATGGTACCCTTCCCACTACCTAGGAACTAGAATGCTTGTAGAGGGAAGCTCCCAGGGTAAAAATGGGAAGGAAATAAGGGAGGAATGAGGAGGAGGAAAGGGAAAA
Organism: Cherax destructor; assembly: GCA_009830355.1. NCBI lineage: Eukaryota > Metazoa > Arthropoda > Malacostraca > Decapoda > Parastacidae > Cherax > Cherax destructor. Next base: position 12,429 of record WNWK01029795.1, read on the forward strand.
GGGAGGATGGGGAAAATGGGAAAAGGGAGGGGGGATTGGGGGGTAATTTGGTTCGGTCTGAGGAAGAAGACCAAGAGGTCCAATTCCTCAGACTGATAGCCTCTTTACCATGACAAGGAGCCCCCCCTTAAAGAGGTCTCTTGGTGTAATTTACCTAGGTTGGTTATGAGAAAGGTATGGTAGTGGTCTGTGGTATTATCTGTGATTATGCCTGATTTTAGAGGGGATATGGTGTTAGTCCAGATGTGGTCTAATATTGAGGCACTAGTCTCAGAGATTCTTGTTGGTTTTGTTACTGTTGGTAGAAGCAAGCAGTTGCTCATAGTGTTTGTGAATTCAGTTACTTGTGGGTCCTGATCTTGTAGGAGATTGATATTGAAGTCTCCTGTTAGTATTAAGTGGTCTTTGTTCATGTGTGCATCAGTAATCATACTTCCTAATTATTCACTAAATTGGCTAATATTTGACTGCAGTACTCTGTAAATGTTTATCACTGTGAGAGCTTTTTGTAGGTATTTGGATTTAATTTTTTTTTTTATTAACACATGGCGTTTCCACCAAGGCATCGTTCCTCCATCACTGTCTTGCCAGGGCGTGCTTACACTAGAGCTACAAAACTGCAACATTAACACCCCTCCTTCAGTACTTCCCATCTCCAGGAATCAAGTCCTGCCTGCAGGTTTCCCTGAAACCCTTCATAAATGTTACCTTGCCTACCTCCAACAGCACGTCAAGTCCTAAAAACCATTTGTCTCCATTCACTCCTATCTAACATGCTCACGCACGCTTGCCCGAAGTCAAGCCCCTCGCACACAAAACCTCCTTTACCCCCTCCCTCCAACCTTTCTAGCGACCCTACCCCTTCCCTCCACTACAGATTTATACACTCTCTTAGTCATTCTATTTTGTTCCATCCTCTCATATGTCCAAACCTTCTCAACAACACCTCCTCAGCTCTCTGGATAATAGTTTTAGTAATCCCACACCTCCTCCTAATCTCCAAACTACGGATTCTCTGCATTATATTCACACCAAACATTGCCCTAAGACATGACATCTCCACTGCCTCCAGTCCTCTCCTCGTTGCAACATTCCAACCCATGTCTCACATCCATACAAAGTGTTGGTATAACTATACAGTGGAGCCCGATTAATGAACACCGGAAATTGTACAATTATGTAAGTATAATATTGTAAGTGCTTGTGGAAGTGTATTTTGGGGGTTTGAAATAGACTAACCTATGACATTATTCCTTAAGGAGTAAATTCGTTCGGTAATGGCACTTGAGCAGGCTTCTGGAATAAAGATTTTTCGTTACTCGGGGTCCACTGTACTCTCATACATTCCCCTCTTTGCTTTCATGGATAAAGTTCTCTGTCTCCACAAGCTCCTCAGTACCATTCACCTTTTCCCTCGTTAATTCTATGATTCACCTCACCTTCATATACCCATCTGCTGACACATCACTCCCAAATATCTGAACACATTCACCTCCTCCATACTCTCTCCCTCCAATCTGATATCCAATCTTCCGTTATCTAATTTTTTGTTATCCTCATCACCTTACTCTTTCCAATATTCACTTTTAATTTCCTTCTTTTACATACCCTACCAAACTCATCCACCAACCTCTGCAACTTTTCTTCAGAATCCCCAAAAGCACAGTGTCATCAGCAAAAGCAACTGTGATAACTCCCACTTTGTGTTATTCTTTATCTTTTAACCTGACACCTCTTGCCAACACTCGAGCATTCACTTCTCTTACAACTCCATCCATAAATATATTGAACAACCATGGTTACATCATACATCTCTGTCTAAGGCCTAATTTTACTGGAAATAATCTCCCTCTCGCCTACATACTCTAACATGAGCCTCACTCTCCTCGTAAAAATTTTCACCGCTTTCAATAACTACCTCTTATTCCATACATTTGCAACATCTCCACATTGCCCCCTATCCACCCTATCATATGCCTTTTCCAAATCCATAAATGCCACAAACACCTCTTTACCCTTATCTAAATATTGTTCACCTATATGTTTCACTGCAAACACTTGGTCTACACACCCTACCCTTCCTAAAGCCTCCTTGTTCATCTGTTATCCTGCTCTCCGTCTTACTTCTAATTCTTTCAATAATGACTCTACCATACACTTTACCAGGTATGCTCAACAGACTTATTCCCCTATAATTTTACACTCTCTTTTGTCCCTTTGCCTTTATACAAAGGAACTATGCATGCTCTTTGCCAATCCCTAGGTACCTTACCCTCTTCCATACATATATTAAATAAAACACTAACCACTCTAAAACTATATCCCCACCTGCCTTTAACATTTCTATTTTTATCCCATCAATCCCAGCTGCTTTACCCCTTTCATTCTACTCACGAACTTCCCTACACTCACAACTGGTTCTTCCTCACTCCTATAAGATGTTATTCCTCCTTGTCCTATACATGAAATCACAGCTTCCCTATCTTCATCAACATTTAACAATTCCTCAAAATATTCCCTCCATCTTCCCGATACCTCTAACTCTCCATTTAATAACTCTCCTCTCCTATTTTTAACTAACAAATCCATTCTTTCCCTAGGCTTTCTCAACTTATTAATCTCACTCCAAAACTTTTCTTATTTTCAACAAAATTTATTGATAACATCTCACCCACCCTCTCATCTGCTCTCTTTTTACATTGCTTCACCACTTTCTTAACCTCTCTTTTTCTCTCCATATACTCCTCCCTCCTTACATCACTTCTACTTTGTAAAAACCTCTTATATGCTAACTTTTTCTCTCTTACTACTCTCTTTTACATCATCATTACCAATCGCTCTTCTTCCCTCCCACCCACTTTCCTATAACCACAAACTTCTGCTGAACCTCTAACATTATATTCTTAAACTTACCCCATACCTCTTCCCCACTGCCTATACTCTCACTAGCCCATCTGTCCTCAAATACAGTGGTCCCTTGGTTTTCGTGCATCTCAAACTCGAACATTTATGTAAGTATATTTTCGTAAGTGCTGTTGCAAGTGTATTTTTGGGGTCTGAAATAGACTAACCTACGTGACATTATTTCTTAAGGAAGTAAATTCGTTCGGTAATGGCACTTGAGCAGCATTCTGGACGAATTTTGGCGAAAACCGAGGGACCACTATAGTTGTTTATATCTTACCCTAAACTTAGCTATTAAATATTCTCCATGTTCATCTCTTGTGCAAGTATTGTTGATACATTAAACCTGGTCTGAGTAGTAAATAGTTGTGCCACCCCTTGTTGGTCTGGCCTACAGTTGTGTATGGCTGTGTAACCAGGAATGGCATAGATATCTGTAGTATTAGGCTTTAGCAGGTTTCAGTGAGCAATGATGGACATACTGGCCTGCAGGAATTTAATAATGCTAAGAGGTCATTGTAATGTTTGTAAAGATCTGATATTGTAGTTGAAGACAGTTATGTTATTGTTGGCTCTGAGTAGTGCTTTTGTTTGTTCTGCTGTGTAATAATTACAGTTGTTGTTAGGGTCATGAAGTCATTGAATAAGAGGTTGATGTCAGGATCAATGTTTGGAATCATAAGAATGAGTGTGATTCTATAATTAGACTTAAGAATAGAACAATGTAAAAGGAGCTCTTGGCACGTGAATTAGTACCTTAGTTATTTTTTACAAATGCGAATAAATGAACTATGGTAGTTATTCTAAAGCTAAAAATAAAGGAGTTAGGGAATATAATAGTAAACAATGACAGTAAAACAATTTAGCACCTTAATTATTTTAACAAAAGCTAATATATGAACTGTGGTAGTTAGTTAACTTTAAAATAAAGGAGCTAGGGATATACAGTGGACTCCGGTTAACGGCCATAATTCGTTCCAGAATGCTGTTCAAGTGCCGTTACCGAGACGAATTTATTAACAAAAGGAATAATGTAAATTAGATTAGTCCTTTGGACCCCAAAACATACTTACAAAAGCACTTACAAAAATACACTTACATATTGTTAGTGTTTGGAGCAGGCCATTAACTGGGGGTCCATTGTAATAGTAAACAATGAGAGTAAAACACTTTAGCACCTGAATTAGCACCTTGATTAATTTTTAAAGGTTAGAGTAAAAGTTACTGGATGAAAGGCTGTACTAGGTATTGGTTTGTTGAGAACTATTTCAAGAGAATATATACATGGGGACTAAATTAAATGGATAGACAGTAAATATGATACAGTAGATTGTCATTTAGCACGAGATTATGTTACCGTTGCAGGTATTGCACGATTGAAGAATTGCGGCACATTATTATCTAACCGCCGTAAGAATGATATTACATGGTTTGCGGGAGGGGAAAAATTAAGCCCGCAGTTCCTTCACAAACCATCCCACTAACAGAATATTTGCAAAACCAAATTTTCAATGCTCCCCAAGCAATAAGCTTCGATAATTCTATTCACTCATGTGCAAGTCCCACTCAAATAAAATTGTGTGTGTGGGAAGTACTCCTGGCTGGTTTGTGTGGGGAAGTATCCTGGCGTTTGTGTGGGGAAATATCTGGCCGGTTTGTGTGGGAAGTATCCTGGCTGGTTTGTGTGGGAAAGTATCCTGGCTGGTTTGTGGGGAAGTATCCTGGCTGGTTTGTGGGGAAGTATCCTGGCCGGTTTGTGTGGGGAAGTATCCTGGCTGGTTTTGTGGGGAAGTACCCTGGCTGGTGGGGTGAGGTGATGGTCCTTCCCATAAACAATGGCTTTATTTATGGGTGACGCTCCAACCTTCATTATCTCTGTCATATTTTTATTAATTTGGGCATCTTTATCATGCTGCTCGTTATTTATGTTATACCTAATATTATTCTGGAATAAATATGATAGGTAGGTAACTTATTGATGGTAATAATAAGTATTATTATTACAATATTTTAGTGCGGTGAGCTCACACCTCCACACGCCATGGTGGTCCGGGGTAACAGCTGAGAGAGACTGCTAGCCCGTCTCCCTGCCCGTCTCTCATAGCACCGCCAACCATTCAATACTCTACGAATATAATATAAGTTTTTATTAATTTGTCATCTTTATCATTTCTTCTACGATATTTATGTTATACGTACCTAATATTATTCTGGAATAAATATAATAGGTAGATAACCTTTATTGATAGTAATAGTATTATTTTACAATACTTTATAGTGCCGTGAGCTAACATATCTTCACGCCATGATGGTCCAGGAGCAACTGAGACCTGCTCCACTTTCGCTCTCAGACCCGCCCACCCTTCAATACCTATATGTCAGTTTTATTAATTTATGCATCTTTATCATGTCTACATTATTTATTTATACCTAATATTATCCTGGAATAAATATGATAGGTAGATATTATTTATTGATATAATAGTATAATTATACAAAACAAATCTAGAAGATCAAACTGGGTCTAGACCATGATGATGCCTTATCGTCAGCTGAAAATTGTCTGTGGGAAAAAGGCCCCGGGATCTAGTAGCTTTTTGCACCTCCAATACAACCATCATTTAGTACCAGAACCTCTCCCATCCACTTCTGCCGAAAAAAAACCACCCCCTCATCCCAGTGGGGAACACCATCCATATCCACTCTCTTCAAAACCCCCACAAACATCATTACCCACAATTTAAGGTAAGAAATACTATTTCTATTGCATTTGTATTTAACAGAAAAACAGACAATAAATTAAAATTACATATTCACCTTAAATTTTTTGCAAGATCTGTTGGTCAAAAAAACTTTTTGGGGGTTTTTTAGGGACTCCGGGAAACGTACCCTATTTTACCCATAAGTTCTATTAATTTTCACTTTTCAGGAACATAAAAATCTAAATGATGATCTACTGTATAAAATTAATTTAAAAATAAGACATTAACCACAAAGTTTAAGAAAGTAATAGTAACTAAAAAAAAGTACATAGTATACGGGGTAGATGGTACTAGCTAGTAAAATTTAGTACAGTGGTACCTCTTTTCGATGGTCTCCAAACTCACCCTTTATGTAAGTTTTTTTTTTTTAAATGTTTTTGTAAGTGTTTTTTTGGGGGTCAAAAAGGACTAGTCTTTTTTACATTATTCCTTAGGGGGATAAATATGTTTGGTAATGGCACTTGAACAGCATTCTGGAACAAAAAATATTGTTAACCAAGGTACCACTGTACAAAAAAAATTGCAAAATTTGTAATGGGAACATACCAATCCCCACATATATAATGTGTTGAGGACATTGGCTAATCAAATGGTAAAGTCAACAAAAGGGTTTTTGATTTTTTTCTAGTCAGGCGCTTGGATGAAATCCATTTTCATTGTAATTGCTGTTTAATTTATCCTTTTTCTATCATATGAATGAAGTCTGATCATAATACAGTGGTACCCGGTTAACGATGGTCCCCAAACTCCCCTTTTATGTAAGTTTATTTTTTTTGCTTTTGTAATTATTTTGGGGATCAAAAAAGGACTGTCTATTTTACATTATTCCTTATGGGATAAATTTTTTGGTAATGGCACTTGAACAGCATTCGGGAACGAAAAATCGTTAACCGGGTCCACTGTACTATGTTTACCTTTTTTTCCTAGTCGTTTTTTTGATTTCAATTTGCACAATAACTCGTAGGTGGTCTTGTAATATGTTGATGCATTTCCTTCACTGGGATTGAGTTTTTCTGGGTTTGATTGCTGTTTATTATAAATGCATCAGACAACATCTTGTTAGTTTTTTTCAGTTTTCAATAATTAAAAATTTCCCCGAAATAAAAAAAATATACTTTTATTGTGTTTTTTTTAAATTTAAAATTTTTTCTTATCTAAAATATTTTATTTTGGGTTAGGCTAAATTAAATTTTGCGTTATAATAAATTATAAGTTTTCTTAGGCTCTTTTTGGGAAAAAATTAATTTTACTTAAAAAAATAAAAATAAAAGGACCCCCCTATTAAACATTCTTTTCCAGAATGTGTTCAAGTGCTGTTATTTTTAGAAAGGACTTATTTTAAATGAGTTCTTGCTAATTGACCAATTTTACCTAGTATTCAGCACGATATACAGTGGTCCCTCGATCTGGTTGTCCACCCAGTGATTTCAATCGGTCAAATTTTCCCTCACAACCAGTCATTCTCGACCCATCGGTCCGGCTACCAGACCTGTCCGCCTCCACGCTTGCGCGCCTCGCCGCACAGGCGTCGTGAGCCAGTCTAGCGTTGTTTACTATTGCACAACATTACCTACCATGCTCATTCAAACATTTCACAATAAATTTATTGTTATTGCTGGTTTAGTGATTGTCACTGTGGGAATAAGTCACCATGGGTCCAAAGAAGCTTCACAAGTCAATAAAGGCTATAGCACCAGCCAGCGATAAAGTGTGTTAACAGTGTAGCAATGAAAATAAGTCACTCTGACTTTTTGGGTTATCCTAGGTTTTCTACACATATGCTGCTATGTATGATAATCTATGTAACTGGATTTGTGTATACCTGAATAAACTTACTTAAGCAAGTTAAGCGATTAACCCTTAAACTGTCCACACGTAGATCTACGTTCACTCGCGCGTAAAAAATTTTTTTTTAGGTCAAAGCATTCATCGAGATATAAGCCCGCTGCTGGTGCTGGATGCTCAACTTGACGACAACATCAAGTCCTGCCACTTGCAGAAGTATTGCCGATATACTTTTTTTTCTAGTAATTATTTGAATTTACATACCTTTATAAGTTCTGATAATTACAATTTATAATAGCTCTGTGATTTATTAATAATCTTTGTTCTAACACTAATATTAGGTACTGAAACAGTGGTACCTCTAAGTTAGCACATGGCTGGATACCGACGGTTAGCTGCCACATTTTTACGTCAAATATTGACCTCGCTTACGAAGATTGATTTGGCTTACAATAGCCTGTCCCGGATATCCGCGTGGCGCCTAGCTGTGCGGCACTCCAGGAGCGCCAGTGTGCTATTGTTTACAAGAGAGAGCGACTACCCCACTCCACCATGCATTCATACCAGTATATTAATAACAAAAGGCACAATACCGTGACTGGAAACAATACACACACGTCCGCACATATAAAAGAGAGGAGCTTACGACGACGTTTGTGTGTACCAGCATATTGTCATTATTCCACTGTTTTTAGTGCTTGCAATCAAATAAGCTACCATGGGTCAAAAGAAAGCTCCTAGTACACAGTAGAGAACTAGCAAAGGAGATAATAGAAAAATATGAAAGTGGAGTGCGTATCACGGCCAGGCTGTATGGTAAAGCCTATTCTACTGCCATCGCTACCATTGTGGCCAAGGGAAATACATCAGAAATCAAGAAAGCTGTTGTTGCGAAGGCAGGTGCGATCACAAAACAGAGATCGCAAGGGCTGAAGATGTGGAAAATTTGTTGTTGGTGTGGGATCAAATCTAGAAACAGTTAGCAGGAGATACTGTTTCTGTGTAATAATATGTGAAAGCAAGGCAGTTGCATGATGATCTCGTCAAGAAAATGCCTGCAACGAGTGCCGAAGTGAGCAAACTGGCCAGCAGAGGCTGGTTTCAAAGATTTAAGAATCAAGGCATACATAGTGTTGTGAGGCATGGTGACACAGAAAGTTGTGACAAAGTGCGGCTGAAAAATATGTGCAGGAATTCCAGGGGGTACATAGAGGCTTAATTCCAACCCAAACAAGTGTTCAATTGTGACTAAACATGCCTGTTTTAGAAGAAATGCCAAAGGTACTCTACATTACACTGGTGTATCCTTCTGAAAACTTCCAGTGTTTGGCAGATGCGGTATCACCAAGTCTAATTTGTGTGTGATGTGGTGTCTAATAAAGGCATGGGTCACAAAGGACATTTTCTGAGATTGCATTCACTGGCGTGTTTTGCCCCAGTGTGAAGAAATATCTTGAGGAAAATAATTTGCCACTTAAGTACCTCCTGGATAATGGACAATGCTCCGTCATCCTCCAACCTTGGTAGAGAAATTGTGGAGGACTTTAAGTTCATCAAAGTGAAGTTCTGCTCTAATACCAATTCTCTCCTCCAAGCCCATGGACCAGCAGATTTCAACTTTAGAAACTCTACACCAAAGCAATGTTTCAAAGTGCTTTGATGTGACCACAGACATGAATATAACCCTAAGAGACTTTTGGAAAATCATTTCCATATCCTGCTTTGTGTAAACCTTATAGGTAAGGCTTGGGAGTGACTACCAGGACTTTGAACCTGCCTGAGAAAATTGTGGTCAGACTGTGTCCTAGAGAGGGATTTTGAAGGTTTTGGGACTGAGCCTCAGAACCCTGAGCCTCAGCCTCAGCCTGCTGTGGAAGAAATTGTGGAACTGGTGGAAGAAAATGAGGTGAGTGGTGAGGATGGGAAGAGTTGGTGGAGGAGCCACAGAGCTAACCACTGAAGATCTGCAAGAGCTTCAACAGCAACAAGAGACCTCACAGGTCAGGACAATGGTTCAGAGGAGGAGGTGGAACAGAGATGGAAGAAGGTGCCTTCTTCAGTGATTAAGGAAATTTGTGGAATGTGGAGCAGGTGGTAGCTTTATGATCAATATTTCACCAACCACATGCTACAGGCCACAACCTGTAAAATAATGACAATGTGGTGTCCCATTTCAGGGATGCTTTAAAGAATCGTAGACACAGAGCCTTGACAGATTTTGTTAGAGAGGGGTCCAGTGACTCTCAACCTGGTCCTAGTGGCATTAAAAGAAAAAGGCCAGTAACCCCAGAAAAGAACTTGGTACGCAGTGTTAATGGAAGGATTCCCTACCAAACACCAGCATACTACATCTTATCCTTTCCCTCCCCTTACACACATCAACAACTCTTCAATAAATGTAAATGACATGTTATTGTACTATATTTACATGTACTATTTCTCTATTGTTCATAAAATTGTGTATTATTTAATGTCAAAAAGTTTCTAAAAATATTTTATTTTACTACTTTTTGGAAGTCTGAACGGATTAATTTTATTTCATTATTTCTTTATGGGGAAAATTGATTCTGGATAACGATAAAATCGGTTACAGATATGCCCTCTGACGGATTATCGCTAACTGAGGTAAATTAATGTAGTACTCAAATAGTCACAAACACAACAACAGGTGAACATTTTCACCTGCCTTGGTCATTTAATGTCTATAAATATATGAAGTATTTATAGGTCCTAGCAATGTTTTTAGACATCCTGAGTATATATGAAACTCCTTGAAGAATGGTGTTATGACAATTGTCAGATAACTACTGATAAGGCAGTGACATTGATGAATGAATGTGTGCGGGGAACCATCGCTCTTCACCATTGGCAGCGGAGAGGCAGCATCCTGCCCTTATTCCCCAAAAAAACTCAGCGCTCATCAAAGCGGGGGCCCAAATTGGGGGTACAACTGCACAAACCCATGTCACATAATGACCCAAAATACAAAAATGCTACCCAAACCTTAACAAAATTGAAGATCAAAGGAAGACAGCCCTGCAAACCCAAACATCGCCCGCTGCCAGACGACGCCTAACCCAATCTAAAGGAAATAAACCTCCTCCATAGCTTCACTAGTGATATTGAGCGGAAACCCAGAAAAACAAAAACAGTACCAAGAAACCAACGCAAAGGACTTTAAAACCCAAAACCCATGTCACACAACAAAACCGGTGCATCAACACCCCCCACACCCCCCCGGACCCGGGGCAACAAAACATCACCCACCATGGCTGACTCCCCCACCAACCCCATTTCTAAGTTCCTTCCTGGGCACCAAGGGATGACTACTCTGATACTATTGGGTTCTTTGTTGAACTGAAAACAAAACATCAAAAACAAAACGTAAATAGAAACAAAATAACTAACCTCAGATCAAGATCCAAAACCTTGAAGAAAAAAGATTACGGGAAGTACGACACAAAATACTCTACAAACAGTTATAACCAGTCCCCCGATCAAATAACAACTCTGAATATGAAGGTGGAAGAAGCAATCAAGGACTGGAATAACAACATGCACACTCGACTTGATGAATTCTTGATTTTTAAAATGACAAAAAGGGCAAAATAACTTGTCTGATGCAGTTATAATAAACACAACCACATTCCCAGAGACATAACCAATCCCAGTGCAGAAACTGTATCCAAACAAGAACCCCCAAGTTAATGTCAAAGGAATGAAATCAAGGGAAAAACGATTGCTAGGAAAACAAGGTAAACCCAGTATAATGTCAGACTTCATTCATATGCAAAAAAAAACCTAACTAAATCAGCAATTACAATGAAATGTGGGGTATAATCAAAAGTGCCTAACCGAAACGTCAAAAAATTCTGTTTAGGCTGAGAAAACTTAAACTGGAGAACAAAATCCATCTGTTCCCGTGATGAAAAAAAACTAGTTGAAAAAATATCAACAGGTAGAAATTTTTTATTCAAACAAACAAAAAAAAAAAAAAAACAAAATTTCATTGCAGGTTACATGGGTTTGGGGTTTGTAAATTGAGTCAAGGAAGCCACTGACATGCCATGGCATTAGGGGGAGCTTTTTCTAGTCCTTAAAAACTAGGTACAAATTGGTAGGTTTACTGGGAAATCATTTTATGGTTTTTTTTTAAAATTTTTGTAAGTTAATTTTGGGGAAAGGTGTT
>WNWK01029796.1:0-24068 GCA_009830355.1 Cherax destructor
AATAGTCTCAAAGATCTATATGATTGGGTAGCGCAGAATGGATGGTCAGTCAGACGATTCAGAGGAAACTAGCTAGCATTACAGTACATGAGTTACATTTGAAGTATAGGACTAACCGGTTCACAGTGCAACAGATCGTTGAGGGGTTGGGCGATATCGTGATTCACCTGAGTAAAGGGGAGAGAGAAGAGTCACCGCCATCATCACATAAACAGTTAGTTACTCAAAAAACTCGGGAGATCCATTTAAAGCTCATAACACTAACGTTGGGGTGTACTATGGCAAAGAAGTATCTAAGACAAGGACCTCTAAGCAGACCCTCAGAGACACTCGTACCAGAATATGCAATTCTGCGAAGGCGAACACACTAGCACGAGTTGCCCGGTATGCAACACTGGAGCAGTAGGCGGAGAGACTAAAGGAGTTGCAGCTATGCTTAGGTGTTATGGGGGACATGAGACAAAAGATTGCCAGTCACTTCTTTCAGAGTGCTATAATTGCCGGAAAGGTAAGCACCATACTGCACTATGTCACAATAATTTAAGGGAACCCCAGGCTAGTAGGGATGTTTCTCCAGTAGAGATAGAAAGCGAGTCCAAGCCTGAAGTGGTAGCCAGCGTGATTAGTGTGGGCAGTCTCTAATCTGAGCGAGAAGTACAGAGTTGCTGCCCTACCTACAGTCATGGCAGGGGTTGTGAACGGGAACAGATCCGAAACAACCCGATTATTCTTTGACTCGGGAGCACAAGTGTCCATGATAACAGAGAAGTTGGTGGCTAAGTTAAAGTTGAAGGCCACCGACAAAGTTAATGCGACATTGGGAGGTGCTATAAGTCAGGGCCCACCCAAGTCTTATGAAGTTGTGGATGTCACTGTTAAATTGGGTGGACATCGCAGGAATATTACAGCTTTGGTAGTAAAGACGTTACCTGCGGCTATTACGACCAAAGGTCTTGCAGCAGCAACCAAGCGATTGAAAGACCTTGGTGTGAAGCTGGCAGACCAGGAAATTACCACTGACACAGTCAAAAATGTAGGTATCCTGGTGGGAGCCAACTATCTAGATGACTTCCTGTCTACACGACGGACTGTTAAGGAAGGAATTGGTTTATACAGATCCCCAGTAGGATATATCATCGGTGGCAGAATTCCGCATGAGTTCCCTGCAACGCCAGAGAGGGGGGAAGCTGACACCACGATAGCTGGGGGAGTAGTAATAATGAATGTTAGTGTACACGACGAACCGCCAGGTAAGCCAAACCAAGTAGGAAGTGACGAACACTTAGCCACCTTGGGGAGACGCTTTTATGGGGTACCTAAAGAGGGAGATAGATTGTTATTAAACCCAGGGAACCTCATATCAGTGGGAAGAAGGGCTACCAGGGCATATGGGCCACTGGGTGGGAAAGTACGAAGCTGCTCAGAAAAGGCTAGACGTGTGAAAGACAGTAAAGTTAAAGGGAAGGGTGTTAAGACCACCGGAACCCACAAGTTTACACCCCCAGCGGTCTACACGGCGGAAACTGGACAGTCGGAGTTAGACCAGAGTCTGCTCGACGAGAGTGGCCTGACGGCACTCGTGGCCAGGGCCCGCCGTAAGGGTTTGCGGAAGGTGAACTTGATGTAGACTTATCGTCTACCTTCGCCGGCGGGAGGATGTGGAAATTTTTGAGTCATGCAAGTTCCACAGGGTAAGTGAGCCGTTAGGAGCCTTAAACATACCATGGATCGGCCCTCGGAGTTCATGAACCCACACACCCAACCAAAACAAAACATACCCATTCAAGTTGACGAAGGTAACAATTGTGTACATTTTAATTGATAGATTTATTCACCTAGGAACACCTAGGCAAGTTTGTACAGTTAGAAACTAATATTAGGATTATTAAGGCAACGTTAGATATTAATAATGTAGTTTAGCACCTTAATATAGATAGATATAAGCTTAAATAGGCGAGCATTAGGTTATGTTAGCTAGAGAGAACTGGCAGCCCACACTTGAGTCTAGGCAGTGTGGGACTCACGACACGTGACCTGCGTTCTTACCAGACTGGACATCATCCAGACAACACGTGCTGTGAACAAGCAGCACCCCCCACGTGACTCATTATTATTATTATAATCAAATAGAAGCGCTAAACCACAGGGGTTATACAGCGCTGCAGGTTATTGTAGGATGCAGGGAGAGGGGTTGTAAGAGGGAGATGGACGATTAGTAGGGTATAGAGTGCAAGATGACGGTGGATAGTGCAGGGAGGAGGGTAGCAAGAGATCGAGGTAGAAGGGACTGGGGGGAGGTGCTAGAGGTATAAACTTCCCGAGTTTGTGTAGTAAGTCAGTTTCTGTCAAAAGTCAATGAGAGAGTCAGGATTAAAGGAGGGCCATCTGCAAGAAGGGAAGGTAAAGAAAGGGCCGCAGAGCGAAGACGCGTTGGAGGTAAATTCTGCGTGCTCGCGATAGAGTGGGCAGTCCAACAGGATATGTCGAACAGACACTGGAACCACAATGCTCACAGAGAGGGGCAGGGAGCCTCTCCATGAGATACCCGTGAGTAAGACGAGTGTGGCCGATGCGAAGACGGAGAGTGTAGTCTCCCAACCTCGACATTGGTGACAAGAAGAAGGCCAGAAACCTATAACCGGTTTAATAGAATGAAGTTTGTTATTCAGCAGGTCAGACCAGCGTTGTTGCCAATGGGTGCGAAGGTGGGTAGCAATGACCGCAAAATAGTCCGTGAAAGGAACACCTCTATATGAAACTGGAAGGTCATGTACTGCTGACCGCGCAGCAGTGTCTGCCTGTTCATTGCCCTGTACGCCAACATGACCAGGGACCCAACAAAAGACAATATCTTTATGCTTGTAAAGATACAGGCGTAACCAAAGGTGGATACGAAGAACTAGGTGGTGAGGTGTATCAATTTTACGGATAGCCTTAAAGCACTAAGGAGTCTGAAACGACCACAATGGTGACACAGGCATAGATGCAATGGATAATGCCACAAGAATGGCATACAATTCAGCCAGAAATATGCTAACGAGGGTAACAGATGCCCCCGCACGACGCTGTCCGGAAACACTGCTGCGAATCCGACGCCGTCAGATGACTTTGAACCATCGGGGGTATACTGCGATGGCATGGGAATGAGAACGGAAATGGTCTAGAAAGAAAGAGCGGAAGCCGCCGTAGGCAGTTGGGCTTTCGCGCGGTAGAGGAATAGAACAGACACGACAGCAGGAACTTCCCCAGGGGGTAGAGGAAAGGGCAGAAGCCACATGAACATATAAAGGCGGAAGCTGAAGGGAAGACAAGAGTGAATGCAGACGAAGAGAAAAGGGACGAAGTAAACAGGGGCGACGAACAAATAACGAGCGTCTACTAACATCTGTGACAATCCTATACATGGAAGGATTGGGGGAGGTCATGAGGGGCGAACATAATAGCGAATGCAATGCATCACGACGATCGGACAAGGATGGAATGTTCGCTTTACAGAGAGGCTCTCAACCGGGGGAAAAACGAAAAGCACCAAGGCTAAGCGTAATCCCTGGTGATGGATGGGATTAAGGCTGGAAAGAGTGGCAGGAGAGGCCGCCGAATATATCTGGTCACCATAATCGAGTTTCGATAGAATTAGGCTGAATGTAGGCGAAGGAGAGTTCTACGATCAGCCCCCATGAAAGATGTGCGAGGGTTTTAAGGGAGGTTCAGCCGGCTATGGCAAGTCGCCTTCAGAGAGGTAAAGTGAGGTTTCCAGGGCAATCTGCGGTCAAACAGGAGGCCGAGAAACCTGACTGTATCACGTTCTGGGATACGTGAGCCGTATAGGTACAATGGATGATCAGAGACCACTGAACGTCTAGTGAACGTAATTTGATGAGTTTTGCCACTAGAAAATTTAAACCCGTGAGTGGTGGCCCAATCAGAAACCCGGTTGATGGCATGCTGGAGGGAAACTGCAATGAGGTGACAGTCAGCACCTGCACAAGCTATAGCAAAGTCATCCACATAGAGCGATGACCAAATATTGGATGGGAGAACAGATGCCAGATTATTTATAGCAAGCAGAAAAAGTGTTGTGCTCAGAACACATCCCTGGGGGACACCTTCAGCTTGGACAAATTCCGGGAGAGTTCATTACAACCCGGACCCGAAATGTCTGTCAGTTAAGAAGGCCTTAAGAAAGAATGGTAGGTTGCCTCGGAGGCCTAAGGAGTGGGCCTGGGCCAAGATATTATATCTCCAAGTTGTATCATAAGCCTTCTCAAGGTCGAAAAAGATAGCGATAACCGAATGGTTATTCGCAAAGGCATTACGAATATACGTATCCAAGCGCAGCAAGGGGTCAATGGCAGAACGGCCCTTACGGAAGCCATATTGACTAGGAGAGAGACTATTGTGAGTCTCTAAATACCACATCAAACGTCTATTAACTAGACGTTCCATCAACTTGCAAACTGCACTGGTAAGAGCGATGGGACGGTAGTGAGAGGGATCACGTCCCGTAGCACCTGGTTTTCGAAAAGGAGAACAATAGCAGACTTCCACAGCTGGGGAAGAACTCCTTGCGACCATATAAGATTAAAGAGTCGTAAGAGGACAGTAAGAGCAGACTGATGTAAATGCTGTAGCATACGAATATGTATGCCGTCTGGCCCAGCTGCCGATGATCGGCAAGCAGAGAGTGTTGCCTCCAGTTCTTGAAGGGTAAAAGGCACATTATAGATTCTTCTCTAAGAGAAGAAAAATCTAAGGGCTTTAACTCGCTGGCAGACTTAGAAGAAAGGAACGAGGCCATAGATGGAGCCCCTGAGAAATGCGGACGAGATGATTACCAATTTCAGTGGCAACGGCAAGAGGGTGTGCTATATCGACACCAGCAACCTGAAGAACAGGAGCCGGGTCGGGGAGAATTTACCACTTAATTTCCGCACTTTCTTCCAGACTGCACTCATCGAGGAAGCCGAAGTGACAGTAGAAACGTAATCTCGCCAGCAAGTGCGTTTAGCATCACGTATGACACGGCGAGCAATAGCTCTCTTCTGCTTGAAATCAGGAGTCTCTCTGTGGTTCTGTTATAACGATACCTGCCCCATGCAGCCGTTTCAAACGCACTGCCCGAGCACAAGTAGGAGACCACCAAGGCACGCACTTCTGAGGATGCTTGCCCGAGGTTTGGGAATAGAATGTGAAGCCGCTGTGAAGATGGAGGACGAAAAGAGATGTAAAACCTCATCAATGGAGGACGAGTAGGAACCTCATGAAAGGCAGTAAGATGTGCGTAAAGGTCCCATTTCGCCCGGTCAAATTGCCAGCGTGGGCAATGAGGAGGTGGAGAAAACAGAGGGGACTTAAGGATGATTGGGAAATGATCGCTGTCATGTAAGTCCGGGAGGACAGACCAGGTGAAGTCAAGGACAGTAGATGAAGAGCAGATGGAAAGATCGATGCAGGAGAAAGAATGAGTTCGGGGATCAAAATGGGTAGGAGTACCCGTATTTAAAACATGGAGGGAAGAGAAGCAAGAAATGCCTCCAACTGAATGCCACGGGAGTCACAGTGCGACCCTCCCCAGAGAAAATGGTGTGCGTTAAAATCGCCAAGTAATAGAAGGGGTGGCGGTAAGGAAGAAACCAGAAAATCAACATCTGGGATAGACATTGCCCGCGAAGGGGAGAGATATAAAGAACAGAGTGTATACCACTTATTCAAGTGGATACGGGCTGCGTGTAATGTAAGGAAGAAGGAACATAGAGCTGACGGTATGGAACACCAGTGCGTATAAGAAGAGCACTTTCGTTAAAGGTTCCATCGGAAGAAGGATCCGATGAATATAACAAATCATAGCCTGAGAAGGGCCTGATAACAGTGGATTGTAATTTGGGTTCTTGCAAACAGACCCCAACATGGGAAAACTTGGAGAGCAACACCTGAAGCTCACCCCGGTTACCCTGAGGCCTCGAATATTCCACTGCAAATAAGCCATGATTTATGGAGAGAAAGATATAAGTGGAAGTGAGAGGAATCTATGGACTAGGGTTAGAAAAGTCCACGTGTGGAGGCAGCGGAAGACCTGTAATCAGAGAAGGAGGAGGACGTTGTGAAGGAAGGGGGGGTTGAGACGAAGAAGAGAGATGAGGAACCTCAGGTGGAGTAGTGTCCATCATCGTCCAGTCTCTGAATATATTCTGCAATAGCTTCCAGTGTTTCGAAGTCAAAGATGCAGAATGTGGGACTACATAAATGTGAGAACATGGATCAGAGATGTAGAGAGCAACGATCGGGAAGTCTATAGACTGCACTAAAGTAGAGGGTGAGGAGATAGAAGAGGAAACTGTCGAAGGGGCTTGGGAGGGGATGTTGTGATAAAACACAGGCCTCATTTCTAGGCTTTATTGAACACAAAATCCATGGTACATGTCTGCAACAGAAGAAAATACATCTAATGACTGCTGCTGCAGGACAGGTGATGTAAGGTGCATATGTCCTCAGAAAAGCTATAGCTACTGGCGACATATTTAAGCTTACCATGTAATCTGCATCACGAATGTATTTGTGTAAGAGCGAGACCACACGCCATGCTGGGCCATCGCCGTACTGTTTGTTGTTATTGTTAGGGGCCCCCTGAGGTGGTGCCGTATTGTGTCCTGCAGCGGCTCTCCACAAGAGCGGTATCACTACAATCTCCCCCTTCTAAAATATCAGATACAGTAATCCTCCAAACGGTTAGGTGGGTGACGTGTACGTCCAGACCTTCGTAGCCCTTGAGCCTCTTCACGGGTTCGGTATTTTCTAGCGGGGTTTGACTATCTACTGGAGCGGCATCCTCTATTTCAATAGGGGTAGCCTGAAAAGGCTTCCTGGAGAAACCGAAGCATCTTTCGCAACATCTATTGGTGTATCTTGAGATTCCGCACTAACATTGGTTTCAACTGGGGCTAAGTGTCTTGTAGATACAGTAGTCTCTTCACCATTTTGGTAGCGAATGTGGGCATAATGCGGATTAGCTTGTAGGAGCTCTACCTCTTCCACTAAAGGATCCGTCTTGTTCATCCTACGGTGACTCTTCAGGAGAATGGGTCCAGGGTGACATAACCAGGTGGGCATGGAGGCTCCCGTAGAGGAACGACGTGAATAGTTGAAGAGTCTCTCATGAGGGGTAGCATTAGTAGCTGTGCACAGCAATGATCTAATAGAGTGAAGGGCATCAGGTAAGACAGTCTGCCAGTGTTGAACCGGTAGATTGCGAGATTTCAGTGTCATTGTAACTGACTTCCATATAGTACCATTGAACCGCTCCACTTGACCATTGCCTTGAGGGTTGTAGCTTGTTGTTCTGCTGCAAGCAATCCCTTTGTTAGCCAAAACTCATGAAGTTCATTACTCATGAACGAGGATCCCTGTCTGAATGGATATAGGCCGGCATACCAAAAATAGCGAATAACTGGGAAAGACAACTGATGACAGTTGAAGCAGTCATATTTGCACAGGGGAACACAAAAGGAAACCTAGAATATTCATCTACTATGTTAAGGAAATACCTATTCTGGTTTATGCTTGGTAGAGGTCCTTTGAAATCTATATTCAGTCTCTCGAAAGGCTGGGTGGCTTTTATGAGATGAGTTTTCTCTGGCTGGTGAAAGTTTGGCTTGCACTCTGCACATACTCTGCATGATCTGATCACTTGTCGCACCTCTTCCACTGAGTAGGGCATATTCTTAGATTTAACAAAATGATACAGGCGTGTAACTCCTGGGTGACACAAGGCCTTGTGGAGCTCTGAGAGTGATTGCAAATCATGACATGCTGCTCCACAGTGGGACCTAGAGAATGCATCAGGTGAAACGTTTTCTTCACCCGGTCGATACAGAATATCAAAGTTATAACACGATAGTTCCATCCTCCAGCGTAATATCTTGTCATTCTTGATCTTACTTTTGTGCTTCTTGTCAAACATATACATCACGGACCGTTGGTCAGTCCTTACAGTGAAATGTCTGCCTGTTAAATAATGCCTAAAGTGGCGAACTGCTTCTATGATGGCCTGGGCTTCCTTTTCTACAGCAGCATAGCACTTCTCTGATCCTTGAAAAGTTCTTGAAAAGAAAGCAACGGGACGTCCTGCCTGAGATAGGACTGCAGCAATGGCAACTTCAGATGCATCCGTTTCCACCTCGAATGGTAGGGACTCATCAATGGCCTGAACTACTGAGTTTTCAATATCCTGTTTGAGAGTATAGAAAGCAGTTTCTGCTTCCTTTGTCACAGGAAATATCGTGGTAGCACTCAGTGGGCGAACTTTACTTGAATAGTTGTAGATCCACTGTGAGTAATAAGCAAAAAGACCAAGAGTTCTTTGGAGTGACTTTTTGTCTTGGGGCATTGGAAGTTCCGTAGAGGTCGAAGTCTTTCAGGGTCTGGGGATATTGCACCTCCTTCCACCACATAACCAAGGATGTTAAGCCTTTTAGTGGAAAAAGTGCACTTTTCTTCATTGTAACTGATATTTTCTTCTTGGCAGCTTCCAAAAACTTATCAAGGTTTGCATCATGTTCCTCCTGGGTCTTGCCACAAATGGTAACATTATCTAAATATGCATAAGTTCCCATAAGTTGCTCTTCCTGAATGAGTGAATCCATAATTCGTTGGAAACAGGCTACCCCATTGGTAACCCCAAAAGGGACTCTGGTAAACTGATAGAGGCCGTCACTAGCCTGAAACGCTGTGTATGGTTTATCTTCATTCCTTATAGGGACTTGATGATAGGCACTTCGTAGATCAATTGTGCTAAACACATAGTACTGAGCAATTTTGTTCACTGTATCATCAATTCGAGGTAGAGGGTACCCATCAAGAAGTGTAAATTTGTTGATTGACTCAGAATAGTCGATAGCCAGCCTCCGTTTCCTATAATCATCCTTGACAACAACGACCTGTGCACGCCACGGAGAATTACTTGGTTCTATAATACCCTCCTTCAGCAGCCTCTGAGTTTCTTTCTCAATGAACATCCTATCTTCATAAGAATAGCGGCGTGACTTAGCTGATATAGGATGACAATCCGCAGTAAGATTCGCAAACAGCTTTGGTGGGTCTACCCTTAAAGTGCTAAGACCACAGACAACGAGAGGAGGCAGTTCACCTCCATATGTTAAGGTAACACTACCATGACGCTTCTGAAAGTCCTGACCAAGGATCACATCAGAGCACAGTTGTGGCAGAACAGCTAAATGTACATCTTGATAATCCCTGTCATTAACTCTAAGGTTTACCTTACAAAACCCTAACGTCTGAATAGAGAGAGATGTTGATGCCATGGAAACGGTACCTGATGAGTGATGTACCGTCAAGGAGTGGCGTTTAACTACGTCAAGGTTGATGAAACTCTCTGAGCTGCCACTGTCAATCAGACCATCTACTTCTGTTCCTTTGATGAACACTTTCACAACTGCCTTTGACAGTGAATTTGGAGCAGCCGCAGAAGTCACTGTTGCTAGAGTCGCCTGGTCGGAATGCATAGAAGCACTAGCTCTTGTTGATGTATTAGCACGACATACTTTAGCAAAGTGACCTTTCTTATGGCATTGATGGCACATTGCTTCACGAGCCGGACACTTTGGACGTGGATGTCTTGAAAAACCACAAAAGAAACACTTTGTGCCTGCAGCTGCTGTCACTGAAGCAGGTTCCACGGTAACCTCATTAAAAGAGTCTTGGTCGGGAGTTACAGCACTTACCACTCGAGAAGGCTGGGTAGTACTGTACACTTCAGAATTCTTCTGAGCTGAATCTAATGATCTTGCCTGGTCAAGGGTAGTGGCTAAGTCCAGAGTTTTATTCTCCAATAAACGCTGCCTTATTATTGGTGATTGCAGGCCACTGATAAAAGCATCCCTGATGGACTCTTCACAATACTGAGAAGCTGTCACCGCTCGGAAGTTACAGTCCTTACCTAATATTTTCAATGCTTGAAAGTATTCCTCTAAGGATTCACCAATCTGCTGGCGGCGAGTTGCAAGACGATATCGTGCAAAGATTTCATTTGTGGGCTTAATATACTGAGACTTGAGGGCATTGATAGCATCTTCATAGGTATTACACTCAGAAATAACCTCATAGATTTTAGGTGACACAAAGTTGATGAGCAGGCTTAGTTTATCTAGATCTTCCTGAGGAAAGGCTCTCAAGAAGTTTTCGAAAGTCTTAAACCAGTGCTTCCATTCCTGAGCAGCCGTTGATACACTGGGGTCAGAGTCTAGCCTCTCAGGTTTCAGTAAACGCTCCATTTTGCTGTGTAGTCTAGCTCAGAATCGCCCAGGTAGCCCAGGATATTTGTGTTCATTAAATTGTTGTGATAAAACACAGGCCTCATTTCTAGGCTTTATTGAACACAAAATCCATGGTACATGTCTGCAACAGAAGAAAATACATCTAATGACTGCTGCTGCAGGACAGGTGATGTAAGGTGCATATGTCCTCAGAAAAGCTATAGCTACTGGCGACATATTTAAGCTTACCATGTAATCTGCATCACGAATGTATTTGTGTAAGAGCGAGACCACACGCCATGCTGGGCCACATTATCGGTCCGCTACTGTTTGTTGTTGATTGTTGGGAACCTCTGAGTGTGCCGTATTGCTGTCCTGAGCGGCTCTACAAGAGCGGTTATCACTAAGGGAAAGGGACTGAAGGTAGTGAGAGGAGGAGGATGAACCTCCACACACGTTATAGAACTATCAGAGGCGAAGGACTGGCAGTAGGGATTTTTGCCGGGCTTATGAGAAGGAGGGGCGCTAGGTTAGATGAAGAACGAGGACGTGAGACTCAGGATTGTGCAGTGAGTAGAAAGAGTGGGAGAGGCCGAGGTAGGGACCTCGGAGCCAAGAATATCAAAAGGATTCGAGACAGGGGTGATTGGGATGAGGCAACCACAGAGGAAGCCGTGGAAGTTGGGACCCCAGAAGCAGGGCGACGTTTAGCAATGCGAGAATAAGAAATACGGGGAAGTTTTCCTTGAAGGCGAAGATGAGAGACAGCCATAGCATAGGAGAAGCCTTCCGCCTCTTTGAGACAACGGATTTCCCGCTCATTCAGGTAAACCTGACAACGGCGAGAATATGAAGGATGTGCCTCATGACAGTTAAGGCAAGAGGGAGGTAGAGTACAAGAAGAACTGGCATGGTCGTCAGCACCACAGACTGGGCATTCGGCCATGGACCTGCAATATTTTGCTGGATGACCAAAACGCCAGCAGTTTCTACACTGCTGCGGTGTAGGGGTCACCTTTCGAACTTGTAAACGTTGACCTGCAATGTAGACCGAAGGTGGCAGTTCTCGGCAGTCAAACGTTAGACGAGCTATATTGCAAGGATAACGTCTTCGCTTATTGGCTGGGAGGACAAAAGTGTCAACTTTAAGGATAGGGAGTTCTTGGAGCTCAAGCTGCTCGAAAATGTCATCACCACATGTCTGGAAATTCCGTTGGACAATGGTGTGGGGCAAAATGACAGAACCACAACTAGAATTGAGGGAATGGTGCTTGTCAATAGTAACAGGTGTATTGTCAATGGTCGTAAGAAGAGAAAGATCACGAGCTTGGCCAGCATTCTGGACCGTGATGATGCGAGTGCCGCTCTTGAGAGCGTGAAATGAGATGTTTTGACCAACATGGCGTAGTAGAGCCTTACCAATACTATGGTCTGAAAGATAGGTATTAGGAGAAGTTGGACGAAGAGTAAAAACTTTGTCCATTGAGTAGTTTGAAACAGAGAGTTTAAGGGGAGTGAGTGACGAGCTGGTCGTTTCTGCGATGAACGAGAAGGGAGTGTCGAATCGTCATGTGTGGGTCTTGGTCGTTTGGGTGTGGGACCAGGGGTGGTCCGATGTGAGACGGGCGAGCGATTCGAAAATTGCCGCACCGTCGAGGGAGAAGCCGGAATCAAGGTCAGAGAAGAGCGAAGGTCAGACGTATCGAAAGGGCCAGTTGGGTCCCTGGTACCTGAAGCAGGTGACGAACCGGCACCAGCAAGAGGTACAGGGGCATGAGAGGTGTCCAAAGAGTTGTCTGTTAACGAGGCAGGGTCAGTACTGGGTGCGGTATCAGGGAGGGGCCCGGGGTAGTGGGTTCATGGATTGGGTCAGCCATGGTTAGTTACTTTTTTTTTTATTTTTAAGAAAAAAAAGAAAGAAGAAAATAAAATAAAAAAAAAAAAAAAAAAAAAAAAAAGGGGAACGTGGAGGAATAGGTCCTAGGAGGAATGAAAGGGAGCGCAAATCCCAATCCGTGCCCAAGAGGACCTCAACACCGCAAGTAGTGCAGATGCTGCATGGAACCCGTGCCATACCCTACCCTTCACGCCAGTAAACCAGCAATCCGGGATAGCAACCTCACATCCACCGAGCCATCTCGGCGGACAAAAGAGAGGTCGGCCGGATATCCGCCACAAAGCATACCGCCTTCGGCCACCACCCCCGGAATCCGAAAGGTGGCCTCCAGAGATACACCCGTCGCCCGAAAGATACCCAAAGCCACCCCCCGGGTGACCGGAGAGGGATCGGGACATCCCCAGGCGATCCAGATTCCACGGCAAACTACACCACCGCCAAGGACCTCAACGGAATGGGATGGACTACGATACCCTTCCCCCTACCTAGGAACTAGAATGCCTGAGGAGAGAAGCTCCCAGGGCAAAACTGGGAAGGAAATAAGGGAGGGATGAGGAGGAGGAGGAGGAGGAAAGGGAAAAGGGAGGATGGGGAAGATGGGAAAAGGGAGGGGGATTGGGGGTGATAGGTTCGGTCTGAGGAAGAAGACCAAGAGGTCCAACCTCAGACCGATAGCCTCTTTACCACGACAAGGAGCCCCCCTTAAAGAGGTCCGGGTTAATAATGTGCTTTCCCCTGACTTTGTTTAAGCTGATGGTGTCCCCCAGGGATGTGTTCTGAGTACAACACATTTTCTCCTTGCTATAAATGATCTGGCATCTATTCTTCCATCCAGTATTTGGTCATCACTCTATGTTGATGACTTTGCTATAGCTTGTGCAGGTGCACCCTGTGCTTCTTTTTATTATAATAATTGTGCAGGCGCTGACTGTCACCTCATTGCAGTTTCTCTCCAGCATGCGATCAGCTGTGTTTCCAATTGGGCCATCACTCATGGGTTTAAATTTTCTAGTACTAAAACTCACCAAATTACTTTCACTAGATGTTCTGTCGTCTCTGCTCATCCATTGTACCTATATGGCTCACATATCCTAGAATGTGATACGGTCAGGTTTCTCGGCATTTTGTTTGACCATAGGTTATCCTGGGAACCTCGCTTACCTCCCTGAAAGCAACTTGTCATAGTCGGCTGAACTAGATGTATTGAATGTGAAAATTTAGACATCCACGGATGCGGATGTGTATAATAATAATAATAATAATAATAATAATAATAATAATAATAATAATAATAATAATAATAATAATAATAATAATAATAATAATAATAATAGTTTATTGTGACAAGATACAAAGATTTACAATGGGTTATGAGATTACAAGAGGTGTACATGCCAAAAGCCCCTAATATGCAGAGCATTGTGGGCAGACTTAAATTAACTTAAAATTAAATGGTAAGAATTACAGTAAACAATTTAATATAAGTATAGTTGAGTATTTAAGCTATGAAATTTGAACATAATTTGAACATGACATTTTTGAAACATAACAGTTTTATAATTTTGGATCATTTACAGTTTTATATGTCAACATAATAATTTATTATTTGTATTAATAAAATTATTAAATCAGATTAAACAAATCAAATCAATAATTTGTGTTGCAATAACAGTTTATATGGTCATTAGATGAGTTACAAGGAACACAAGGGTACAAGTTAGTTAGTTTGATATCTTTATTATGCACCCCATACCCATCCTGTGGGCGGTAGTCAAAAGATTACAGAGGTACATAATGGGTCCAGGGACTGGACCTCAAAGTTTGATAGCTGAGCAAGTTACAAAGGTAATGAACTCAGATGGTCACAAGAGAATGGATTTCTTTATTTGGTAATGCTGTATGAACAAAGTTAGATTATGTTGTATTAATTATAACAGGTTTATACATTATGATATATTACAGGTTTATACATTATGAGGTATAAGTTTCAACAGTTGTACTAGATTATGTTTGATCAATCATGAGGTATAAGTTTCAACATTTGTAATAGATTATGTTTGATAAATTATTTTTCTTTGAGCAACTATGTAAGGGGTTTTGAGGCTAGGGGAGTAACACAGTGAATAATGTTATTTTGAGGCAGTGGAAAGTTATTTGTTAACTTTGTAGGTAATGTAAAGTAGTGGGTATTTAGTTTTGGGCGAGTAGGTGGTTTTTTAGCAGAGTTTTGAATTGATGTATAGACCGGGTTTCTTTGGTAATCATAGGTAATAAATTCCAAATTTTTGGGCCTTTAATGTGCATTGAGTTTTTGCATAGTGTGAGGTGGATGCGGGGAACATCGAAGAGTAATCTGTGCCTTGTGTTATGTTCATGTGTCCTGTTAAGGTTGGTTAGGAGAATTTTGAGTTGTGGGTTAATATTTGAGTTTAGTGTTCTATGTATGTAATAGGCACTGTAAAAAGTATGGATGTCTTGTATGGTGAGTAAGTTCAGACTTTTGAATATTGTTGGAGTATGTTGTCTAGAATGGGAATTTGTTATCATTCGGACTGCAACCTTTTGTTGTGTTATTAATGGTTTGAGGTGATTTATTCTTGTTGAACCCCATGCGCAGATTCCATAGGTGAGATAGGGGTAAATGAGTGAGTGATAAAGAGAAAGGAGAGCTGGTTGTGGAACATAGTACCTTATCTTAGATAGTATTCCTACGGTCTTGGAGACTTTCTTGGAAATTTGTTGTATATGTGTCTGAAATTTGAGGTCACTGTCAAGGTGGATTCCTAAGAATTTTCCCTCTGTGAGTTTTGTGACAGGTGATCCGTTTATCATTATGTTTAGTGGAACATTTGTAGCTCTGTTCCCAAAATGAATGAAATAGGTTTTGTCAACATTGAGAGTAAGCTTGTTAGTCATCATCCAGGTAGATATTTTCTGTAATTCAGCATTTACAGTGTTGGCTAGTATGACTGGGCATGGGTGAGAGAAGACGTATGTAGTGTCATCTGCAAATAGTATGGGTTTGAGTAGTTGAGATGCATTTGGTAGGTCGTTTATGTAAATGAGGATGTCTTACTTATTTCGCAGATGCGGATATAAGAAATTGGGTAGATGTTCCGCAGATGTTGATGCGGATGTAAGAAATTGTACGGATGTTCCGCGGATGCGGATGCGAATATCCAATACATCACTAGGCTGAACCTCTTTAAAACCCTTGCCCATCTTTCATGGGGGGCTGATTGTAGAACTCTCCTTCGACTACATTCGGCAATAATTTTATCGAAACTCGATAATGGTGACCAGATATATTCATCAGCCTCTCAGGCAACTCTCTAGCCTTAATCATATTCATCACCTGGGATTATGTTTATGCCTCAGTACTTTTCTCTCTTCACTGGTTAAGAGCCTCTATGCAGAGGTGAATATTCCATCCTTAACCAATCACCGTGATGCTCATTGCCTTCACTATTATGTTCACTCTCATGACCATATACGTATAGGATAGTCACTGATGTTAGTAGACATTCTTTATTTGTTCGTCGCCCATTTACTCAATCCCTTTTCTCTTCACCTACATTCGCTCTTGTCTTCTCTTCAGTTACCACCTTTCTATGTTCATGTAGCATCTCACTTTGCCCTACTCCCTTGGGAAGTTCTAACGGTTTGTGTCTGTTCTTTCCCACTGCCATGTGCGAAAGCCCAACTGCCTACAGTGGCTTTTTGCTCTCCTTTTCTTAACCACTTCCGATCTCATTCTCATGCCAACGCAGTGTACACCGATGGCTCCAAGTCTTCTGACGGCGTCGGATTCGCAGTAATGTTTCCAGACAGCATCGTGCAAGGGCATTTATTATCCTCGGCTAGCATTTTTACGGTTGAATTGTACAGTGCTAGTCACAGCATTATGCCAGGTGAGCACCCCGGCATAATGCCGTGACGAAAAGGCCTACCATACAGGGATGTCTTTTTTTGTCAGAGCATTATGCCAGGTAGCAGCCATTGGCTGCTACCTGGCTACAGTGCTCACGTGGCTACCGTGGTGAAAGGAGTGTTGCACTTTTGTCTCTCATTAGCCTCATCTTTTTTCTGGTATTTCCTTTGGTTTTGTGGCTATACATGTTTGATTATGGGCAAAAGGAAGTTTTTAACACCTGAAACTATCGCTCAAATCATAGGGCTTCACAAAGCTGGGCACCAGACGAAAGAAATAGTGGAGAATGTTGATGTGTGTGAGCGTTCAGTGAGTAACTGGGTGCAGCGTTTCAAGGCTGGTGGCGGTGTCGAGTTACTGTCTGCCAAACCTCAGCCTGGCCCCTCGAAGAAGATATCTGTTTGTACCTTAACTGTGTTAAAGAAGCAGTTAGAGAGTACACCTAAGAAAATTCCTAGAGAAGTGAAAGAAAAGAACACATCTTCTCTCAGAGGTGTCTGTAAGAACTGTTAACAGATGTATGTCAGAACTGGGCTACAGTAGTTACCACCAGGTTAAGAAACCGATCCTTTCCAAGCCACAGAAGAAACATAGGCTGTATTAATGTTGGTAGAATTACCAACAAAATGTAAAGTAAAAGGACACAAGTGTAATTAATATGACATTTTATTGTGGCAACGTTTCACTCTCCAGGAGCTTTTATCAAGCCGTTATAAACAATACATGGACACAGAGGGTTTATATAGGCTTAGTGAGGTGTAATACTAGTGGTAGTAGTAGTAATATAAATTGTAGTGGTAGTAGTAATACAATATGGTAGAATAATCAACTTGCACTGAGTAAAAGGTTATAAAAGCTATTACTTGGGTAGCAAAAAAATAGGTTAGACAAATATTTCTGTTGGTGGTTGGATTTGAGAAGGTCTGTTTCAGTGTTCCTCCTCTGTTATGTTCTTGTGTAGCAGAGTAGGGATGTATCGGATGTGAAAATTTAGATATCCGCAGATGCAGATTTGTATACGGATGTCTTACTTACCTATTCTGCAGATGCGGATGCAGATGTAAGAAATTGTGCGGATGTTCCGTGGATTTCAGATGCAGATATCTGTTTACAGTAAAATGCGGATGCGGATGCAGATCCAGATGTAAGAAATTGTGTGAATGTTCCACGGATGTGGATGCAGATGCGGATATCTGATACATCACTATAACAGAGACTATGTGATGGCAGGGTTTACTGTTTTGAGGAGGATTTTTGCTAATACTTCAGAGATGATGAAGCTGCCTTTATTTTGCTTGATTGTTTTAGAAACAGCAATTAATGATGTATTGCGACCCCTGAATGGGGCACAATGTATATATATATGTTTATATTTTAATTATGATGTATATTTCCATTTCTTATAATTTTATATTGCTGATATTTTCGATATTAGCTAAATCGTTAATTTTTTTTTTCAACAAGTCGGCCGTCTCCCACCGAGGCAGGGTGACCCAAAAAGAAAGAAAATCCCCAAAAAGAAAATACTTTCATCATCATTCAACACTTTCACCACACTCATACATAATCACTGTCTTTGCAGAGGCGCTCAGATACGACAGCTGAGAATAAGTCCCTCCCAGCTGTCACTATCCCAGACCCCTCTTTTAAAGTGCAGGCATTGTACTTCCCATTTCCAGGACTCAAGTTCAACTAAATCAATTAACTGGTTTCCCTGAATCCCTTCACAAAATGTTACCCTGCTCACACTCCAACAGCTCATCAGGTCCCAAAAACCATTCGTCTCCATTCACTCCTATCTAACACGCTCACACATGCTTGCTGGAAGTCCAAGCCCCTCGACCACAAAACCTCCTTTACCCCCTCCCTCCAACCTTTTCTAGGACGACCCCTACCCCTCCTTCCTTCCCCTACAGATTTATACGCTCTCCAAGTCATTCTACTTTGATCCATTCTCTCTAAATGACCAAACCACCTCAACAACCCCTCTTCAGCCCTCTGACAAATACTTTTAGTAACTCCACACCTTCTCCTAATTTCCACATTCCGAATTTTCTGCATAATATTTACACGACACATTGCCCTTAGACAGGACATCTCCACTGCCTCCAGCCTCCTCCTCGCTGCAGCATTTGCAACCCATGCTTCACACCCATATAAGAGTGTTGGTACCACTATACTTTCGTACATTCCCTTCTTTGCCTCCATGGATAACGTTTTTTGTCTCCACAGATACCTCAATGCACCACTCACCTTTTTCCTTCATCAATTCTGTAGTTAACCTCATCCTTCATAAACCCATCCGCTGACACGTCAACTCCCAAATATCTGAAAACATTTAGTACTTCTTCCATTATCCCTCTATCCAATGTGATATCCAATTTTTCTTTATTTAAATCGTTTGATACCCTCATCACCTTACTCTTATCTATGTTCACTTTCAACTTTCTACCTTTACACACCCTCCCAAACTCGTCCACTAACCTTTGCAACTTTTCTTTAGAATCTCCCATAAGCACAGTATCATCAGTAAAAAGTAACTGTGTCAACTCCCATTTTGCATTTAATTCCCCATAATTTAATCCCACTCCTCTCCCCTCTAAACAACCATGGTGACATTACACATCCCTGTCTAAGACCTACTTTTACCGGGAAGTAATCTCCCTCTCTCCTACACACCCTAACCTGAGCCTCACTATCCTCATAAAAAACTCTTTACAGCCTTCAGTAACTTACTACCTATTCCATACACTTGCAACATTTGCCACATTGCTCCCCTATCCACTCTATCATATGCCTTTTCTAAATCCATAAATGCAATGAAAACTTCTCTACCTTTATCTAAATACTGTTCACATATATGCTTCACTGTAAACGCTTGATCTACACATCCCCTACCCACTCTAAAGCCTTCTTGCTCATCTGCAATCCTACTCTCTGTCTTACCTCTAATTCTTTCAATAATAACCCTGCCATACACTTTACCTGATATACTCAGTAAACTTATTCCCCTATAATTCTTACAATCTCTTTTATCCCCCTTCCCTTTATATAAAGGAACTATACATGCTCTCTGCCAATCCTTAGGTACCTTCCCCTCTTTCATACATTTATTAAACAAAAATACCAACCACTCCAACACTATATACCCCCATGCTTTTAACATTTCTGTCACGATCCCGTCAGTTCCAGCTGCTTTACCCCCTTTCAGTCTACGTAATGCTTCACGCACCTCCCCCACACTCACATCCTGCTCTTCTTCACTCCTAAACGATGTTGTACCTCCCTGGCCAGTACATGAAATTACCGCCTCCCTTTTTTCATCGACATTTAAAAGTTCCTCAAAATATTCCCGCCATCTACCCAATACCTCCAGCTCCCCATCTACTAACTTCCCTTACTCTATTTTTAACTGACAAATCCATTCATTCCCTAGGCTTTCTTACCTTGTTTATCTCACTCAAAAAAAATTTCTTGTTTTCAGCAAAATTTCTTGACAGCACCTCTCCCATTCTTTCATCTTCTCTTCTTTTGCACTCTCTTCACATTTCTTTTACTCTCCATATACTCTGCTCTTCTATTAACACTTCTGTTTTGTAAAAACCTCTCATAAGCTACCTTTTTCTCTTTTATCACACCCTTTACTTCTTCATTCCACCACTCACTCCTCTTTCCTCCTGCACCCACCCTCCTATAGCCACCAACTTCTGCCCCACATTCTAATACTGCATTTTTAAAACTATCCCAACTTTCTTCGACCCCCCCACTACTCATACTTGCACTAGCCCACCTTTCTGCCAATAGTTGCTTATATCTCACCCTAACTTCCTCCTCCCTTAGTTTATACACTTTTACCGCTCTCTTACTTGCTGTTGCCATTTTCTTTGTCCCATCTACCTTTTACTCTAACTGTAGCTACAACTAAATAATGATCCAATATATCCGTTGCCCCTCTATAAACATGTACATCCTGAAGCCTACCCATCAACCTTTTATCCACAATACATAATCTAACAAACTACTTTCCTTACGTGCTATATCATACCTTGTATATTTATTTATCCTCTTTTTCATAAAATATGTATTACTTATTACCAAACTTCTTTCTACACATAGCTCAATTAATGGTTCCCCATTTACATTTACCCCTGGCACCCCAAATTTACCTACTACTCCCTCCACAACATTTTTACCCACTTTAGCATTAACCCAAAATATCCCTACAGGATCCATTAAATAAGTGATACTGGATTGCGTCAGATCCAAGAAATAAGGGAACCAATGACCGGATTCAAAACTGGTATCCTTGTCCGGATTCAATAAGCGGACGGGGTTTTAGGTGGCCTTATCAAACACCCAAACAATAACAATAACTTAAAACGGTAAGATTGTCCAAACATTTACACGTGCAAATAAAATAGATACAATACAAATAGATGGATCACCACTTCAGGGAAGCTATTAGTAGAATATACAGTAAAACAACCAACAAAATCATTCATGAAATCCTGTGTAATATGCAACCAAACAAACAAACGTTCCACTGGATGGATTACATGCAACTTCTGTGGTAAATGGAGCCACGCCCCTTGTGCTAGCATTCAGGAATCAACTACAAGAGATATTAAACCAGGGAAGTGTTTTTGGGTATGCCCAAATGAAACCGAACTGTGGAATAAAATCACATTGATGTTAAAAAATGACAACATAAAATCGGCCTTCATAAAAAACATGACAGCACTCTTTAACAGTTGGGAAAGTAAAAAATCTGGACCAGATGGTGCTATTGCCCTTGGTACAGATGGTGCCCTGGTAGACAGTAACTGTAAGAATGGAGAAATAAATGATGGTGACCTGAAGGGGGACAGAGCTCCAGTGGGGAAACAGGTGTAGACAAGGACACACAAAAACCAATATTACAAACTAGCAATACCACGGTAGATAGTAAACAGAGGGATGCCCCGGGAAATACTGAAGATAAATTACCAGAAACTGATGAAGGCTCCATTGTTAGCACTAGTGCCGAAGATAGAAACGAGACAGGAACACACTCACCAATAGGGAATACAATGGGGAACACAGTCACAAAAAAACAGGGCAAACGAAACCAGGCCTGTGTGAATATTATGCATTTGGTATCTGCAGGCATGGAATATCTGGGAAATCAGATGGGACATGCAATTATGATCACCCCAGAAAATGCCGTGCCCATATGAAAACAGGAAAATGCAACCTCCCGTCCTGTAAGCTTTTCCACCCTGAAATGTGCCACTCATCAGTTCAGGAAAGACAGTGCTATAACTTATATTGCCAGGCATACCACCTAAAGGGTACAAGACGACACAGAACATCCAGACCATGGCAAAACCTGGGTAGCCACAACCACTCCGGAGAGAGAGTTTTTTAGTACCAGGAAGGAAAAAAGCTGGCAGGAAATGACAGAAATCGTACACCAACTGCAATCATTTCTGGAGTGGAATCACAGTCAATGGCCTCCACTCCAACACAACAGATATTAGTGCCAGGAAAAAAAGACCTCCCTCCCCCCATACCACCAATCCAACGACATTCATCTTTGCAAATATACAGGGTCTAAAGGCAGCAACAAACAACAAGATACCTTACATCCGTGGACTTCTTACAGAGTCATATGCTATGTTTGCGGCTTTCACAGAGACCCACATAAGAGATCACTTGGACAATGAAATATG
Organism: Cherax destructor; assembly: GCA_009830355.1. NCBI lineage: Eukaryota > Metazoa > Arthropoda > Malacostraca > Decapoda > Parastacidae > Cherax > Cherax destructor. The sequence goes on from WNWK01029796.1 coordinate 21,808, forward strand.
GATCCCGGGTTACAACCTATACAGATGTGACAGAGTGAACAGGCAAAAAGGGGGAGTTGGTCTGTATATCACAGAGTCACTTATATGTTCAGAACTACTAAATGCCTCAAATGATGTAGTTGAAGTATTAGCAATAAAGATAGAGAATCAAAACCTGGTCATCGTAGTTGTATACAAGCCTCCGGATGCAACGTCCCAACAATTCCAGGAACAGCTTCTGAAAATTGACCACTGTCTGGAAAATCTTCCAGCTCCTGGGGGACTTCAACTTAAGGCACCTAAAATGGAGGAATATTGCAAACACTGTGGTAGCAGAGATAACACCAGGAGGCAGTTCAGATGAAAACTCGCACACACATGAACTTTTAAATCTCTGCACCAAATTCACCTTAAACCAGCAAGAGCCACAAGATTGAAAAGCTGACTTCTCAACAATGATTGAACAAAATCATATCAAACAATATACAGATCACAAATAATAGAGGTCACATTCGGGCCAGATCGAAAATTGATCAGCCGCGAGGAGCCTCCAAATACAAACAAACATTGGACCAAGTAAACCAAGTCCTAAATGATATAAACTGGGAAGATAGCCTAAGCATCACGGATCCAAACCTATGTCTAGAACAAATTAACTCTGTGGCACTTGAGGTTTGCTCAAGGCAAATTCCCTTAAGGAAAAGAAGGAGAAGATGTAAACTAGAAAGAGAGGCGCTCCCTATACAGGCGAAGGCAGAGAATAACGGAGCGACTACAAAAGGCCAATATATCTGAAATACGTAGGGAGACGCTGGTCAGAGAAATAGCAAACATCGAATTAAAATTAAAGGAATCTTACAGAAATCAAGAAACGCAGGAAGAACTAAAAGCAATAAATGAAATTGAAAGAAACCCAAAGTATTTATTTTCTTATGCCAAATCAAAGTCAAAGAACAACATCCGGTATTGGGCCCTACTTAAACGGGATGGGTCCTAAAAGATGAAAACAAGGAAATGGTGAGTTACTAAAGTCCCAGTATGACTCAGTTTTAGCGAGCCGCTAACCAGACTGAAAGTCAAGAAGACCTAAATAATTTTTTGAGAGTGCCACAGAACTTGGCAGATGTGCCTTCTGACTTTACCCTGACCCAAATATTTGAAAAGGAATAAATGACATGCCCATGCACTCCGCCCAGGCCCAGACTCAGGAACTCCGTGTTCATCAAGAATTGCAAAGGGCCCCAACTGCTTTTAAAATCCTATGGAGAGGAGCAGGACACTGGGGTCGTCCCCCAGTTACTAAAAAAACAGACATAGCCCCCTCCACAAAGGGGCAGTAAAGGGGAATAAGCAAAGAACTACAGACCAATAGCGCCCAACTCCCTATCATAAAAATCTTTGAAAGGGTTTAAAAAGCAAGATCGCCACTCATCTAGATACCCATCAATTACACAACCCCGGGCAGCATGGGTTTAGAGCAGGTCGCTCCTGTCTGTCCCAACTTACTACCACTACGACAAGGTTCTGGATGCTCTAGAAGACAAACAAAATACAGATGTTATATACACAGACTTTGCAAAAGCCTTTGACAAGTGTGACCATGGTGTAATAGCACACAAATGCGTGATAAGGAATAACAGGAAAAGTGGTAGATGGATCTATAATTTCCTAACAAGTAGAACACCAAGAGTAGTAGTCAACAGAGTAAAGTCTAGGCGGCTACAGTGAAAAGCCTCTGTTCCACAAGGCACAGTACTCGCTCCCATCCTGTTCCTCATCTCATATCGGACATAGACAGGGATATAAGCCACAGTGCCGTGTCTTCCTTTGCAGATACACCCGAATCTGTTTACAGTGTCCACCGTTGAAGACACTGCAAGCTCCAAGCAGACATAACCCAAAATTTTTAAAAGGGTGCAGAAAACAATATGAAGTTCAATGATGAGAAATTTCAATTACTCAGATATGGAAAACGGAAGAAATTAAAAACTCATCGAGTACAAAACAAATTCCAAACCAAAAATAGAGCAAAAACTAATGTCAAAGACCTGGGATGATCATGTCAGAGGATCTCACCTTCAGGACCATAACACCGTAGCAATGCATCTGCTAAAAAAAATGACAAAAGGATAAGAGAACCTTAAAACCAGGAATACCAAGCCCATGTTGACACTTTTCAGGTCCTTGTTCTATCTAGGCTGGAATATTGCTGCACACTAACTGCACCTTTAAGGCATGAAAACTGACCAAAATGTCAAAGGGGAAATTCACGGGCCCCCGCA